>BPTQ01000001.1:271029098-271073001 GCA_019973895.1 Chrysanthemum seticuspe
CTCCCAGAGCACTGTGTGTACCTAAAAACACCTCTATTCGAATTCGGATGTGATATTCGAATCTGTTTGTGGTGTATAAATATTCGAATCAATGGATGAATGGAAGATACAAATCGACACACTTTGTAATAATCATCGGAAGTTCACTGTTTATGGTTATGGTTGTATATCCGATTTGAAAAAGTGGTTAAAATTTTTGAATTGGTTTATGTACTTAAAAATTGAGCAGGATGAATATTAAATTGATACGGTTGGTATGGTGAATATTTGCAACTTGGTTTTGCTTTGTTCGTATTGTTTCGATCAAAAGAAATGTTCTTTATAAGCCATAAGCCTCCATAAGCTTGTGTGACAAACGAGACTTATTTTATTAGTCGGCTTATTTTAAAAGCTCAAGCCTCAATAAGCCTCCCATAAGCCCTCGTCAAACATAGCCTATATGTTGGTATTGGTATTTGTCACTTGAAGGCTACTAATAATGTTTCACACAGCTAAACATAGAAGGTAAGTAGGTAACTAAGCTTATAAATATGTGGTGTTTGTCTAAGCTTATAGTGTAGGCTTAAGCTTATCTCCACAAAAATCCATGTGTGTCACGAGACCCTCAAGACCCACCCTGCTTTCGTCAACGAAGCTTATACTAACAACCTCTTAAAATGTTGTCCAAACATGCTTACTTTATCTAAACAAGCTACTAAGCAAACAAGATAAGGTAAACATAAATAATTAAATAATTTAATAAAGTCATTAAAGAAACTTTTTAATCTATAGTCATTTATTTACAACAAGTGACTAAACTTATAGTAGTATTTAAATTTGACCTAGGTCCTTAAACGTACTTACCAATATTAAATGAAGTGACCTAAACAATGGGGTGTTTCAAAAAGGTCACATTTCATAAAAATAAAAAATCTTTTATGGTGATTGTTTCAAAAAGTCACATTTCTTAGAAACATGTGTTGTAAACTTGTAATGGTGTCATCCACCACCCGCCCACGGTAGGCACTCTCCATGCATGGTCTCCCATAATGGGTGTATATTATCGCACACGATGAAGCAGATTGTTTTCATGTATTTGGTTAGGTGGTCACAACTATGGCTGTTCGCTAATGTGCTGAAAACACTAATATGTTCCCGAGTATAAAATGGAAAGAAGAGAGATGGAGAGGGAAAAAAGAGAGAAGTAAAGAGGAGAGGAATTAAAAATTATTTTTTTATCTTGTGTTCCTGAGTTGGAAAGAAAAGAGAAGGATGTAACAAAAAAAAAAGCTTTAAAATCAACTTCACTCCATTTCATCCCAATTTGGGAAGTAAATTAGAAGAGTAATTTTGATGTAATTTACTATCCTTTACTTTCCTCTCCCCTCTTAAAAAATCTCAGGAATACAATTCATTTTTATTACCATCCCAAACCTTTCCCTTTCACTCCAAAAAATAAACTCAGTCCAGCCCATGAGAAAGTTGACT
Organism: Chrysanthemum seticuspe; assembly: GCA_019973895.1. Taxonomy (NCBI): domain Eukaryota; kingdom Viridiplantae; phylum Streptophyta; class Magnoliopsida; order Asterales; family Asteraceae; genus Chrysanthemum; species Chrysanthemum seticuspe. Next base: position 271,030,566 of record BPTQ01000001.1, read on the forward strand.
GTTACACACGCCCAGCCCATGAGAAAGTGCAGAGATTTTGCATCATAGTTTTGTGCAACTTGTGAGACTAATATGAGTTCACATGTTTAAAAATGGTACAGAGACTTAATTTGTGCAATCACGCAAATGAAAAACACATGTAACCGTAATGATTGCCCGAGTGACTTTTTATATTGATTTTTGAACCAAATGTTTTATTTGCGTTTAAGCGACTAAATGACCGGTCACATGACCGGTAACACGATAAAGTGGGTTTCCTAGTTTCCACAAAACTATGATACAAAATCCTTGACCCTTTTAATATATAGACTGGAAACAATATCTGCCAAGTCTTGATGCTTTTTATAAAGCCCAATTCATTTCAAAGTAACTGTAACAACAATACAAAATCCTGCCAAAGTGATGTATGTGCGAGGTAGAACTTTGTAGAAAGACTGCTTCCGGACATGCATATACTATTATGACATTTTACTATAGTCCATCAACATTCTCAAATCGTATCGATTTTCTCACAACATCAACTTACATATACTCACAAGAGTTTTACTATCATGACAGCAAAACCTACAAACTCACAATTTATCCAGATAAATATGATGCCGTTCGTTATCTAGGATTTATGAGTACTTCACTTATAAAAATAAATTTAATTTTAGTATCACAAAAATGAGAATACAATGGCTGTGTCAACTATAAAATTTCTTATTATGTCTGAACAAGAATTATAATCAACTCCTCCGTGCTTCCTGTGAGTACCATTTTACACGACACATGTTACTCTCGAGCCTCCTGCTTCTGTATAAAAAGTAACAAAAACTTCAGCTTTACGTAATTTTATAGAAATTATGATCCAAAGTCAAAGTCTGCAGCAGTAGAAATTTGACCCATTTACTTAGAAGTTGCGCTGATTTGGGTAATTCATATCTCCAATGGGTCAAATGAGTAAAGTTTAATAATTTGATTAGATGCAAGTCACCCAAAGTGTGTCAAAATCCTAAATCATTTTGTTTAGCATTAATTAGATTATTATGTTAAGGCTAGTGATCAGATAAAAGCTGGTTCCAATGATTCAAAAACAAAATCGAAAAGTACCACAACTGAGGAAGGTTGACTCATTACTTAGCCCTCCGTGCTTCATGTGTGTACCATTTTGCACAGCACATGTTACGCTCGAGCCTCCTACTTCTGTATACAAAGTAACAAAAACTTCAGCTTTACATAATTTTATAGAAATTTTGATCCAAAGTCGAATTCTGCAGCTGTAGAAATTTTGACCCATTCACTTAGAAATTGGGCTGATTTGGGTAATATCCTATCTCCAATGGGTCAAATGGGTAAAGTTTAATAATTTGATTAGATGCCAGTCACCTAAAGTGCGTCAAAATCCTAAATCAATATGTTTAGCAATAACTAGATTATTAGATTAAGGCTAATGATCAGATAAAAACTAACGGGTTTTTGTGTGAGAAGAGAACCAATGATTCAAACAAAAAAATTAAAAATCAAAAACTTCCAAAACATAGGAAGGTTGACTCATTACTTTACCCACGCTTATTTCGGACAGACACTCTAGACGCATTATATCTATTTGCAGGATAACTGAAGTATAATACTTTTTAACTCCATACTCGAGCAGAAGTGGTCAATCACATCAAATTCCTGAAATTTAAACGAGTTACAGAACACGAGTGGTCGATTTGATCATGCCAATAAAAAATAGAGTAATCTAAGGTATTCCGATGAAGATTAACGTAGTGACAGAGATAAGCATTAGAATACAAGTATGTGACAATCAAATCTTTTCGTTTTTATATAACTTCATACGATTGGACAAGGTATCGATGGCCATAACACTTCCAACTATTTTCCCTAGTTAAATGTTCCACGGTACCCACAAACTCAAAATTCAAAATAAAGGAAGATGGGATAGAAAAAGATACTTACCTACGGCAGCTCCCGAGACAATTAAGATTTTTCCATATTATCCCTAAATAAATCCTTAGGTGCTGCAAATGAAAAGTAGGATAAACTCATAAGAGAATGGAGATGGTAAGATTTTAGGCATGATGGACAGGCATGAAAAGTAACATTATACGCCTGTCCTATAAACATCTCCACCCATGTAACAATTATGGCTCCACACTCTCCAGCTTCCCGAAGTAATCTCGTAATTTTTGGTGTGTACACAGCATCAAATACCAATGCATACGACTTTAAAGCTTCCTGTCATAATAAAAATAGAAAAACTGATCTAAGTGCATACCATTATTACAAAAACATATGACCAGAAAAAGGTAGATAGCGTCTATATTTGGCTGCATACCAATTGATGTACTGTTTGCAAGTATCGTGCCACCTTCTGGACTGTAAGTGCTCAAATCGGCAAGAGATATAGCCTGTCCTCCAATTACACCAGCAAGTTCTCTAGCACGATCTGTACAGCAACAGTAACAGAAAACTTTAGTTGATGTATTAACTATGCATGTGAGACGTAATGTAACTATAATCAATTTTTGATTTTTGCAACTGATCATATGGTTACTCTGACTTGGAAGTCGCTATAACCAATATTTGATGTTTTGATAAACCACTCGAATCCAAACACCCTCTAAATATGACGAGAACCATACAGTTGACTTTCTACCATACTGAACTGATAAGAATGCAATAAAACTAGTATAATGTTTTATTTGCAATCAAATACGAGCAATAGGAATGGTAATGTGAACACGAACGATAGTTGAATCTAACCATAAGTCCTATTTGCTATCACAATTCTTGCACCCTTCGCTTTTGCTCCATAAGCAAGAGCTTCTCAGCACCGCTAGCACCAATAACCACAAATAGTCTACCAGCCAAGGGTGATCCTGTTGCACCATTTTGAACACCTGAACCTGCAGACAGTTGCAACAATTTGTGCTTTAAGTGAATGTCAAATGGGTCAAATGGGTCGAACGGGCAGAAAGTAACATGTGAAATCATATGAAACTTTTATAAGTGAACAAAAGGCATTGTTTTGACCCAACCACCCATATTATCACTTCTTTTAGGAAGTATAGAAAGAAACCTCATAGACTTTCCTCAATAGCAGAAATAGCACCTACATAGTCTGTATTACACCTATATAATGTCCCATCATTTGGTCTCCTGATGGCACAATTGACCGCTCTTATTGACTGTAACATACAATCAATAACACAATACATTAAACGCCATACTTTTATCATTGTCTGCATATTGTTTGATGGTAAAGCTTTTTATGACAATGAAAATTACCTTTGCAACCGGATCAACCTCAACACAACATTGAAGTAAAGATTCTTTGTTATGAATGGTACAACTGCAAACAATAATGATACATTTTACTCATTTGAATAGGTAGAAATAAGGGTTTTTTTCCTTAAAATATCAACACACTTGCACATGTGTGCCCTGAGTCACAATACTTTTATATATCATTTGAGTCAATAAAAGATGGCTTTGTATGCCGTTTGGGCATTCGGTACCAAGTTACCCGACAGTCAATATGATTACTTTTAATCAAAAATGTCAACTTTATATATATAAATGACCCAACCGGTACAACAAAGCCACCTTTCAATGACTTCTATGCAAATAGAGTTAAGTAAGTACGTGCTACATTAGTTATATCTACAGCAGTTGTTGCAAACTTGACAATGTCAGCTCCTGTTGACTGTATTTTGGCCACAAGGTTCCCAAGCTTGCACTTTCAAAGGAGTATTTTGATAACTGTGAGAAGAAACTATGAGTTCGCACTTTGTAGGCTTGTCTCCATGGATTAAATCGTTGAAATCATCAACGGCCTGCATTTGAGCAACTAAAATCAGAAATCTTACAGAGAATATTATGTCTGATAGTATAACGGAAGAATTTACTATGTAAGAACACTAATAATAATACTTTAGACAGGCCAATGACACAAAGAAACCGATTTTATGTCAAGAAGAAGAAAACCTTAAGCTCAACATCGATATGATCAGCTCCTAATTCCATTGCTAATCGAAGAGCAGCCAATCAACTTTGTTCATATCCTTCGTATTGACCACCTTCCCATGTTGGTCTAGAAAATGACATAGAATCAGAAACCTTTTCGGGAAAATAAAGTGTTACAACGTCATGTAATATGGACTGGATTAATCAAGAAACCAATAGCCCTGGTTGTCCTAAAGAAATATAAATGTCCCTTTTTGTAAGAAGGATTCATAATACTAATATCGAAGGAGTTGTCTAATATCAGTTCAGCATACAACATCAATACTTCTATGATAACATTGACTTCAGGGGATGTTGGTTAATTCTTATTAAAACTGCTTATGCTTTCATGAAATAAGCAAACTAGATTAATCATATCTAAACACCTACGACTGCTGATCTACTATATCAAAACGCAACACAGGGTGTTTGGGATTACTCTATTAAACAGCTTATACAGTAAATCTACTTATCCAAAACAGCTTATTTAACCCCTAAAGTTAAACTTACGATTCTGAATCCGCCAACAATAACTGGTTCAAACTAAACAATCTGAAATTCCTTACTGAAAAGACCTTATTTCACCCCTAAACTAAGTAGATAAGCATAGTCAAAATTATGTATCTGCTCAAGAAACACAATAAGCATATAATCTGTTATAAAAACAATCCAAATTCTGAAAACTGCATCATATGTCAGAAGATTCAGTATACCAACAGAAGAAAACTGCATTCACGTCATAAGAGTTCTAACGATATCATAAATACAAAAACATTTTGACCACAAGATGAGCGAATTGTGAGTCAAGGACTCGAACCAAAAACGACCAACAATTCTTTCCAGAACTAATCCTATACCGCAAGACTAGCAACGAGTTAAACTGAACAAGCAAATAAGCTGCGACTATGCAGTTTTTACACGTGGTTACAAGGGAAAATGGGAAGAGGCTACTATATCAAAACTATGGATGAGGCTAAACACGTTACAGCGTCGATTCATACTTGGTCATGCCTCAAACACAAATCATACTGAGCAAATTCTAATCCTAAACCAATAGTCACATAACAAATTAAACACTTCCATGGCCTTATCAGTTTTTATTCACTCAACCACACAAGCCTCTAATTATACCTCGAATTTTCAGGAACATATATGTATACACAATCGATCAGAAAGAAAAGAAAAAAGATTGTCGTTTGATTCATGGACAAGATACTTTATCCGAAAATATTCGTTTATCATTCGGTAGCAACAAATTAAATCAAGAACAATATTCCATTTAGACACTTACATTAATAACAACAGTAACAATAATATCAACAAGAAGAAGAAATCAAATATATGGAGGAAAGGCAACTATCAAAACACTCTTGAGACTTCTTGTAGGGAAGAGAGAAACTGGAGAAAGGGACGCATGAAGCTTCTTGGTTGACCAAGGTAGATGGTGATGGGTGATGGTGTATGTTGGTTATCATTAAAGGAGATTGTGAGTGTTTTGAGATGAAGAACAAGAAACGGTTTGGGGAAAAGGTAGGGGGGGGGGGGGGGGGGGGGGGGGAGCGGCGTGTATTTTAGATAGGGTAGGATGAGGGATAGGTTTTATTATTATTATTACTATTATTATTATTATTATTATTATTATTATTATTATTATTATTATTATTATTATTATTATTATTATTATTATTATTATTATTTATTTTTTTTAAACATCATTTCATTAGAAAATTATAAGAAATTAGTGAGGAGCCGAGAAACTAACTGGCCCCATTCCTCTAGCAATAGCAAAAGAAACCCTACTAAAAATATGGTTAGCAACACGCCCCCTGATATCTTGAGTGACAGAAAACTTTCGGATCCGCTTCAACAGGTCCACCGCATCCTTCTCGAGTTCACCAAAGGAAGAAAAAGAGAAGGGGAGGAACCCAAAGTATTTTGTGTACCCCGTGTTCCGCTGTATTAAACTGATATAAAAATAGAGTCGTTGACTTCGATAGTTGATTTTTATACTTAAGTCATAACATGTGTGATGTCGGCACGCGTGTGGTGACATTTTTCAGAAAACCACTGTAACCTCTTGCTTTTAAATAACAATCTTCTGTAAATACCGGAAAATAAATAATTCGCATTTTCCTAACAGAATGAAATAGTGACGTTATTAAATAATAGACCGAGAAATTGCCAGTTGTCACAAACATGATCATCAAATGCCACATTCTACCTAAAATTCCCATTGCCTAATTTACATCATCATTAACATGGAAATCCTCCATATCAACTTCTACTTCATCAATTATATTTAGATCATCAATTATGTAATCATTGTCTTCCTCCTCTTCACTATGCTCACTCCCTTCACTGGCTTCACTATCTTGAATACTTTCATCATCCACTACAGCTTGTCCTTATCAACTATACCTTCAGCTTGAGTACCCATTTCTAATGTTTGCTCAACCTCACTTACCATAGCAACTACCTACGTATCATCTAAATCTAAGAAAGGATCAAACTTTGATCAAATTTTGGGTTGTCCAAAGCTAGTAAAAAGAATCTGCAAACTTCAGTTGGCACATTATTTGACCCACTTCATTAGCCACACTACTCTCACCAACAACAGTTACACTACTTTGACCCACTTCCTTATCAGTCTATTCTAACCTTAATTGTTTAACAACTCATCTTATAGCAACTGGTGCATCATCTTCTAATTCAACAATGGTACACTTCTTAATTGGCGAAGGCTTATAAGTGTCCAATGTAGTTTGTTCGTGTTCAATGTACACATTGATCAATTTATGACCTAACAGACATATCTAGTAAGATCATGAACATCTTGGTCACTACCTAAGCTTTAAGCCCATTGTATAAATCAAGATCATGTATCATATATTGGTTGTACATTATTTTATCCCCTATATACAATCTGTCATTCAACTCAATCACAGAAAACAAATCGGTGTCTACATTATCAATATAACTTTCTATACCATTATGTAACTCTTTCTTGGTGGGTTAGTAAACATCCCTCCATTATGAATCTTGATAGAAAACATGTCAGAATCTTAAAAAAAAGCACATTGTTAAGTAGGGGTTGTTTTCACATTTAATTATCACAATAAAATAACATCAAAACTGAGATAAAACACCAATACCGACGTTTAAGACAAAATCGGTATCTTACCATAAACAGAATTCTAATCCACCTTTGTTTTATTTTGAACCAATTCACGTAAATTCCATATTGATAACACCATTGCAAACGGATTATAAATATGGGATTTTGATGATTAAAGATGAAGATGAAAAGTTTATTGTGTGTGCGAAGAGAGTGAGAGGGGAAGTTAGAAATGCACCGGGATGATATGTGAAAAAGATGGGTCTTAATGCTCTCATTCCAATGGTGAAAGAAAAAATTACCCTCACGTGTGAGGCACGTGGGGCTTCTTAACAGCCAAACTAACGACCGTTTGAAAAAAAGGACCAGGGGTGTTATTCTTTGCAACGTTTAGCACTGTCCAAGCAACTTTAAACCTTCAGGGACGATAGATGAAACTTTTGAAAAACCATAGGGACCATCCATGTAATTAACTATGATTTTATACTATAGTTTTGTGTAACGTCCAAGCCTCAATTTAAGTTCAACAAGTGTAAAAGAAACTTTTACGAGAGCCGTTTTACAAGGTCCCACGACTGAATGACTGAAAAGACACATACACGTTGGTTACGTGATCGTGTGATTTTTTTTTGTGTTGTTTTATATATGAAACGTCTATTTTATTAGGTTTACATAGTTGTACGAGTGGTCACATGAAAAATTGGGTCTCGTAGGTTGCATAAAAGTATGGTATAAAATTATTGATATTTTAAAGAATGTAAACCTTATTATTAAGAAAAACATACACTTTTGATAAATTCTTTCTATAAATTAAACTATTCGGTTGAGTCAAGCCGGGAAGCCAATGAGATGCTTTATGGGCTTCTTACGTGTGACTAATTTGATGTGTAGTGGTGGTGGCGTGTGACTTTACATATCACGCTTGACTAACAATGCCCCCTACGACCAGCCTTAGGGGGTGTTTGGGATTGCTTATTGAAAGTATATTATGCGTTTTGAAAATGAATAATCAAATAATCAGTTGTTGCAAAACGTGGTTCTAAAATATAGTGTTTGGATATGATTTTGCTGTTTGACATCGCAATAATCAGATAATCAGGTTTTTAATGTTTGGTAAATCAAATTATTTGTAGTTTTAAAAAGTGAAATGACTAAAATAGACATGGCTTATTATTTTGAATTACTACGTAACTACTAAAATCCGATGTATAACAACGTACTAATATTCTTTTTACAAACAAATACGTAGTAATATTAAACTACAATAATGATATTAGTATTAAATTTTTAACTTTGTACAGCCGGTGGGTTTGAAAGGTTATCCACAATTTATAATACTTCTTTAAGTTACAATACAAAGATACTTTTTTTCCCGACAAGATAAAACACATAGTGGTTGAAAAACCAAGTCATCACCTTCATCATCGATACAACCATTGTTTATCCTTAATTCCTCAGTGTGTCACTCAAATTTATCTACTGAAAAAAACAAAATTAAGCCATTCAATGGTTTGTAATAATCAATTGCATTGCCGCCAAGGGATGACAAGAGAAGAATCAATCAACCTACTCGAATTGAAGACAAGCTGGAAGTGGGATCTGTGAAGAACAAGGTAACATACATTTTGAGGTTAGATTGGTAATTTCATAGTGAATAATCACTTTATGCAGAATTGCGTTTTGTAGCAGTAGGGGCAGGCTACTTTTCCAAAACGTGTTGTCAGAACGCAGATAAGTGATTATCATACTATGGTTGCCAAACACTTCAAAATGGATTATCTAGTTCTGCAAACGCAATAAGTAGAAAATCTGTCTGCAAACGCACTCCCAAACACCCACTTAGTACTACTTGTCAATGCTTTATGCTTTCTATAAAGCCCGATTTAAATATAATAATCGTGATAATTACTAGTACTATAAATTTAATTAATGTTTGATCTTTGAGAAAGATTGCAAACAAAAACACATGTATTTACTATTGAAAGATTAAACTACATGCATCTATATCAGAAATTGTTGACAACATCACTTTACATGTCACAAGAATTTACTATTAGCAGCAAAACTTACAAGTAAAAAATAATCCAAATAAATATAACAATTGTTTTCAAAGATTCATGCGTGAAGCATTTATAAAAATAAATTTAATTTTAGTATCACAAAACTAAGAATACAATGGCTGTCAAATATAAACTTCCTTATTATGTCCAAACAAAAATACTAATGATACAATAACAAATGATGGAGAAACAAGAACTATAATTAACTCCTCTGTGCTTCCTGAGTGTACCATTTTGCACAACACATGTTACTCTCGAGCTTCCTGCTTCTGTATACAAAGTAATTAAAATTTCAGCTTTACGTAATCTTATAGTATAAATTTTGATCCAAAGTCAAAGTCTGCAGCAGTAGAAATTTTGACCCATTTACTTAGACATTGGGCTGATTTGGGTAATATCCTCTCTCCAATGGGTCAAATGGGTAAAGTTTAATAATTTGATTGGATGCAAGTCACCCAAAGCTTAATATGTGGCAGTCAAATCTTTTCGTTTTTTCATAACTTCATATGATTGGAAAAGGTATCAATGGCAATAACATTTCCAACTATTTTGCCTAGTTTCACAGTACCCACAAAACTTAAAATCAGAGATAAAGATGGGATAGAAAAAGATAAATACATGTGGCAGTTCCCGAGACAATTAAGATTTTTCCATAATCTCCCTAAATAATTCCTTAGGTGTTGCAAATGAAAAGTAGGATAAACTCATAAGAAAAAAAGAGACGGTAAGATTTTAGGCATGATGGAGAGGCATGAAAACCTAACCAGGTAACCCTGTAAATCTCTCATATTGTTCATAAGCCTGTCCTATAAACATCTTCATTTTTGGAAGACGGTATTGGAGTTTACTTTATTTTATATATTTTTTTTTTTCTAAAGTGCAACAATTAGAGTACTCATTTTAAAATCATTGTCTTTTTCTTTGGAATGTTTTAAAATAATAGTCTTTTTGCCTTTTCACCAAGGTTATAAATAGTGCGAGGCGTGACGTGACGGCATGACCAAGCCTCACACCTTAGCGGCTAAGGCGAAGTTTTTCCGTTTATAAAGCGTGACATAAGGCGGCAAAAAATATGAAAAAATTTATATATTTATATCATATTTCATATATATCGACTTTACAAAAAGACGTGGCATAAGGCGGCGTGGCGGCATGACGTGGAGGCATAATCAAGCCTCACACCTTTGCGAGGCCTTTGTGGGGACTTTGCAAGCCATTTAGAACCATGCTTTTCACCAATCAAAATCTTTGAAAAATTAAAGATGAAATCTTATTGCTAGAAGAGTACACGCGTCTTATTTTTTTAAATTGTGTGTTTTATACGTGAAGGAAATAATTTTGTAAAGGGGGGAGTAGTTTTCAGTGTCCATATCTTATCCCTATGACGATCAAAAGAAGTAAAAGTAACGCCCAATGCCGTCTTCCACGGGTTATGGGTACCCAATACCGTTTGCGGTGTATGGGGGAGGTTAAGATGTAGACAGCCTTACCCCTACCTAAGGTAGAGAGGCTGCTTCCAGTTCTACCAAAGGTAGAAAGGACCTCCGGCCTTTTGTAGGGAGTGAGGATCGAACCCCTGACCTCTCGGTTGAGAGGCAAGGGGTTTTCCAACTGATCCAACCCTACTTGTTTTTATGACGATCAAAAGAAGCGAAAGACAATTTCTTGGAAAAGTGGTTTATATTTGCCACACCATGTTTTTGTAGATAGCCAACTATATTTTATTTTTCTTACAATGACAATTTGAACTATCTAACAACATTTTCACCACAAATCTATCTCACATGTTCTAAGCATGACTCAAACCCACCATCATTTAGTTGAGAAGCTTCTCACATACCATTGAGACAACTATATATTATTGTGTCCCGTATTAAGACTATAAAGGGCTGAAAAAAGTTATTTGAGAGGAAGACCACAACCTCATTCGGATAACCAAACTTACACATCTTCTAACATACAAATTATTATATAATGATCAAACTTATTTATTTATCTCTTTTTCTAATTGAATATGCCTATGTCAAATGGTTAACAACTATTTCATGTATCTAATTAGTTATTAAAAATCAACTGAAAAGATGTCGAATCAACATGCTTTTAAACTTATGTAATAAAAACACGTTTATGTGTTTATGCTACTATATGTTCTCTTTAGAATATTTGACTATTTGTTTCATTAGACACATGTTTTATTTTTATGAACTTTCTATTTCCAATTGCATATATTAACGTGTTTCTTTTTAATGGCCAAGTGCGTTACACATGTTATTGTGTTCAGCATTATATATGTTTTTTGGCCTCTCTTTAAAATACTCGTGAATTTCACAAGTCTTTTAGCTAGTAACACATATGACCCGTTTGTAACTGGTGTAACATGTTAATTTAACTATATATGTTAAGCGGATTAATAGGTCGATAGGTTAATGTTATAATTAATTTATGTCCTAAAATAGGTTAATGTTATAATTAATTTATGTCCTAAAATTATATGTTGTTCAAATTGATTAAAACATATTGAAACCACGTATAAACTTTAAAAAACGAATCACAAATCCAATTAATTAGGGTGCAACCAAACTATATTTTTTTAAGTTCGGCTACTCATATTTAGTTTTCAATATTTATGTATTTTTATACTTTTATAGGTTTATGTAGTTAAACGTCTTGATGGGCTCACATGTCTAACACTAAGCTAACTGAGCCTCATTAGGGATAACATGCCTTTAACCCATGCCTGTTTATTTCAATGTAACTTTCGGGTCGTGTTTCATGTAGTATCAGAAATTGCCCCATAATAACCAAAATAATTATAAGTCAACTTGCAATAACATGTACTTAGTAGCTTGAAGCGATCAAGAAAAATTGAAAGTGCACATTAGCCTACAAGTAATATCTACATACCTTTTACATTAAAAAGTAGTTCATGTCATAAAATTGCAACAAATTTTATTCAAAGTCTCATTTTGGTACGTAAAATCCAAAATATATCATTAAATGTTATAAAATTTTATAAACCGTTAAAAAATGCACATTTTAATGTATTGTCATACTAGAAAAATGAGTGAAAACACATACACGTTTCACTAACTTTTAACCCGACAACACATCAAAATGTGCACATTAAAACACTTGATGAAATTTTGTTACATTTAATTATAATTTTTTGGAGTTTACGTATCAGGACTTTGAAGAATGTTCATCGTTATTTTATAGCCAAATCTCTAAAAAACTTGCACATTTTAATGTGTTGTCATACTAGAAAAGGAGTGAAAAAGACATACACGTTTTACTAATTGTTAACCCGACAACATATCAAAATATACATATTAGAACACTTGATGAAAGTTTGTTACATTTAATTATATTTTTTGGAGTTTACGTATCAAAACAGGACTTTGAAGAATGTTTATTGTTATTTTATAGCCTAAACACTATAAACCTCGCACATTTTAATGTTTTATCATACTAGAAAAGGAGCGAAAACCACATACACGTTTTACCAATTTTTAACCCGACAACATATCAAAATTTGCATATTAGAACACTTGATGAAAGTTTGTTACATTTAAATATATTTTTTTGGAGTTTACGTATCAAAACAGGAATTTGAAACTAAAAAAGTTATTGTACGTGAGAATCATCTGGCAGTGGCGTAGCCAGAAATCGAATCGAAAAGAGCAACGAATGAAAGAGATTCGATAATGTGATTATTATTATTATTTTTGTTGTTAAAATTCAAAATGGGTCGGGTTGGATTTATTTTAAGATAAAAAACGCTTCTTGTAAGTGATTAACACCGACTAAAGTATTAATTTGTTCAAGTATTATGTTTAGGTTTCATTTTTCGGGAATAGTTCATGTTAACATCAAGAAATTCACATCTATATCATAATATATAGGAATGGGATACTCTCAAGTTGAGAAGATCAACTTGACTCAAGTTGGATGATTGTGAGCCATTGGATCAAATCCAATGGCTCAAATCAAAAAAAACTTCTATTGATTTGAGCCATTGGATCAAATCCAATGGCTCATATATTCCCAACTTGAGTCAAGTTATCCTCTTAACTTGAGAGGATCCCAATCCATAAGCGTTGCCGCCGGCTACATGCCGGAGGTTCGGAGGGCTCTCTTTAAGTATTAACCTTTATCTTTAAATATCTAGTAATAAAAGTGAACCCACCTGCTCCTCTGCCGTTCCGGCCAACCCACGTCCCACCACCATATCTCCTCCGTCGTCTTCTTCACTTCCGGGGCAAGTTTCTTCATAAGAAGCACGTGCAATGAAGCTCTTTTCATGTTTCTTTCTGGCCCAGAAAAGCTTTTTCGAGTTTAATGGAGGGATGTTAAGTGAGTTGAGTGAGTATTTCTGCTGCGTAAGATGATAGTTAAAAAAGTGAGATCTAGAAATGGGGATATGTCGACATGTTGTTAGAATGAGAATGTGGTGTAATGGTGCTAAAGATAAAGTAAAAGCTAAAAGCAAAAGCAGGTGGGGTTCAAAAAAAAAAAAAAAATTGATGATATTTATGTTTTTCTAGGGAAAAACACGCCCCGTTTGTTCGGAAGCTTCTTTGGGGGTTGAAGTTTTAGAACCAACTTTCTTTTTATCATCTTTATGTTGTGTAAAAAAAAATTATATTGTTTGTTTGGTAGTCGACCGTTCGTACGGATTTGTTACCAGTCAACTAAAGTTGACCGTTGGTACCAGTCCCTAATGTTGACCGTTGGTACAATAAGATTACCAGTCAACTTAGCCGACCGTTGGTACCAGTCGACTAAAATCGATCGTTGGTACGGTTTTGTTACGAGTCGACTAAAGTTATGCCTTTATTATGTTAATGTTTTGTTTTTCTTTTCTAGTTTTGCTACTCCAGTCCGAGCTTTCGCGATTTCGCCGCTCGGACTGCGGGGGAGTGTTAGGCTGTCAATTAATTAGTGAAGCATGCTCTCAAATAGTGTCAATTAGCATGCTGTCAAACAGTGTGTTGTCTCCTTTGTAATCCTTATATATGTACTCGTTCAATCCTTATATATGTACTCGTTCAATCAATCCTTATAATATTGAATATAGAATATAGAAGAGAATGATTGTTGTGTTTATTGATTGATTGAACGAGTACATATATAAGGATTACAAAGGAGACAACACACTGTTTGACAGCATGCTAATTGACACTATTTGAGAGCATGCTTCACTAATTAATTGACAGACTAACATTTATAAGCGATTTAGAAAAGTCTAACTACTTTGACACAAGTTTGGCCTCTCTAGGTTGTCCTACTTGTTGTTTTACTAAGTGTTTATATTTTATAAGTGAGAATAACCTACGACCGTCAAGTTAATCTTATTTAAGATGAAATTGCATTATCAACTTGATCTCATTTTATAACAACTACGTTAATAAAAACACCAGTAGTGCTACGGGACGATGAGGCAAAAACTTAGATATAAATACTAAACAGGTCACATATTCGTTAAGGCTACAAGAGAAATTACAATTCCAAACCTTAAAAATAAAGCATTTATAATACCATGTTTAATATGTTTTGTATCCACGTTAAGTAGGTGGATTGGTTACCTCAATCGCGAAATATTGGTAACCACAACATGGATGCATTCTATTTAATGAAGGTTTACATGAGATTTCCTCTAGAAGAAAATGGCAATTACATATTAATGCATCATAAATATGTAAATACATTTCATTTTAGAATTAATATATTGTAGCGAATTTGAAATATAAAGCTAACATGCAATTTTTGTCGTTGGATGCCTTGGATCGATATATTTATTAGTACGTGTTAATCGTGTTTTATAGTCTTTATATATTTATTAGAACTTTTGGAGGCTAGTCTTTTTATTTTAATTGGTCATCATATCGTAGACTATGTATATTATAAATCATGGTCGGCCGTGTAGTAGTTAGTGTATCACCATTAGTCTCCAGCTCATTTGCTAGCAGACAACAAGTAATTAACTAAACCTACAAGTTGAATCTTCTTAAGTAGAGGAAATTATTTGTTTAACCTTTTCTTAATCAATGATTATAACTACTTTTGAGCCTCCATTTCAATAATATCACTTGCATCTGGTTCATTATGTATCTCCATATTCTTGTTGATAATTAAGTTCATTTCTTTATTTATTAATTGTATCTTTGGATAGAGGATTATGTAGTTGATGAAATGAAGAAACAAATGTAAGGGCATCAACTCTGGTGGGTTCATAAAAAGGTCTAAAAACATGAAAAAGTTTATGTTTCATTTCAACCATAGTGGAAACTCATTTCATGTTTATGTGGCATGAAGAGGTCCTAATTCTTGAACCTCTTTATAAATTCAATACATTTAATGCATTTTGTTCTATAAGAAATTTTATAAAATTGTAAAGGTTTATACCATAGTGAATGTAGGTTTATAATATCAAAAGGTCTAAAAATTAATGATATTTTATTGTATAAACCTTTGTAAAAGGTTTATCATAGTGGATGCTCTAAGAAAGAACATAAGTGAGCTTTCCATCTACGCTCCACTCGTCAATGGTTTTTTAACGGTGTTTCTTTATTTGTTTTTGTAGCCTAATTGTTGTGATTAGATTTTTAAGGGTTCTTTAGTATTATTAGTGTAATTTTACTGTCAAGACATAATGTTAAATAGTGTAACAACAACCCGTATTCTTTTATGTCATCAGATTGATGATTTCAGTTCTTAAATACTTCAATAGCACTTTGATAAAAGGGGCAATTTCATATTTCCCCTCCTTTTAATTGGAAATTTCATATATACCCAAACATGTATTAAAAACATTGTACATTATGCATTCAATACTTGCACTTTGGGTATATATGAAATTAATCATGAAAGTAGGGTGATATATGAAATTAGTCCTTGATAAAAAGTAGGAAATCAATTAACGCTCAAATGGCTCAAATTTTTAAGTTTTAAAAAGAGTATCAACATGACCTATATACATCATAACTTTACAAAAACAATCAATCATGTCATATCCAAAAACCTCCTATTATTTGTTTATTACTCCATCCGTCCCTAAATAAATGTCCAGTTTGACTTTTCAGAGTCAAACTGGTTCAGTTTTGACCGTAAATAATTTTTTTGTGTTATATAATACTTGATGAAAAACTATACCAATAAAAAATACACTTAAAACTCAATCCACTCATATATTTTTTTATCAAGTATTATATAACACTAGCAAAAATAGATAAGGTCAAAGTTGATGCAGTTTGACTCTGAAAAGTCAAATTGGACATTTATTTAAAGACGGAAGTAGTACTACCACTACTACAAAAATGGACATAGAGCCTGGTTGAAAATGGCTATAGAGCCCGGTTTTTCGTGAGGGCACAAAAGAGGGGGACTCTATGAGGAAGTGGCATAGAGCCCGGTTTTAGAAACGGGCTCTATAGTTTGTAATAGAGCCCGGTTGGGAACCCTGCTCTATGTGATTAAAAAATACCATTTTTAAATATCATAGAGCCCTGTTTTTTTCTTACAAACATGGCTTAATGACTTTATTATTATTTTTTTTTTAATACCACCTATTTATATTATATTTCCTCCAGGTATACAAAACTACAACATAAGCAGAAACAAGCACAACATAAGCAGAAACAAGCACAACCAGCAACAATATTATAACAAAACCATAACCAAGATCAGTTACAGGTCCAAGATCCAAGATCAGTTTCTTACCACTAAATTACAGGTCCTATGTCTTCCAAACATACTAAATAACAATAATTAAACATCACAACAACAGTTACATAATCAATTGTTTTGTTGTTGGGCGAAGGGAAAGGAGATACACAAAAAGACATGACGACATGCCAACCTTTCCTAAACACTAACATGATAAATGATCAGATGCCACACACTGAAATGCACGAGCTGACAATGTCGTCCAACTCCTTAGTAGTAAACGGCTTCTTGTCATTCCAAGGCATCTATAGAAAAAATAACATCCATAAGCTCTAAGTAAGATAAAACAAAATAAAATTTAGTGCAGTATAAAACAATAAGTTTCATATTGTCATATTTAAACCACCAAGGACTAACCGCACTTGTGCCTATTTCCATGTCAATGCACATGTTTGAAAAATGTTTTCTGTGAGGGGCAATGTCTAACAGCTTAGACTTAGATGCATGGTTTGTGTCTACAATTAACAGTTCTTCCTTTATTTTTTCCAGGAAACGGTGATGCAAAAAGCGCTACCATTTCTAAAACATGCTATCATATGGGTATTGCTGTGTTTGGTCAGTGTTTCAAGATAGCAGATCTCGGCTTCGGCTGCTCCTCTAGCAAAAATACCCTACTGGTTGCATCTAAACTACCAAGGACTAACCGCACTTGTGCCTATTTTCATAGTTACCTAGCAGATCTAAGCAAAAATATCCTACTGGATAGCATTTAACTTAGTAGCATGTACAAAGAGACAATAAATATAAGCAAATGCTATACCTTAGACCAAATGCTCAATCACAACTTAACGACAAACATTAACTTGATGGCTCAATGTAAAGAGGCTACATACTGATTAGAACTATCAGATGACAAATATATACATCAAGCAATCTATTATGTCACACTATTATATATTTAACCCAGATACGTTAGTGTGAAAAATGTTCCTAATCAATTTTGTGTGATGTTCAGGACTGCTTACTTTGATGTGCTTATAAGGCATGTGACCTGCTTTCTTAGTGCTTATTTTCGTGTAAAATAACATAAACAGAAACCAAGACATCTACAATGTCACACTATTCTTTATATAACCAAATGCTTTATATGCTTATTTTACAGTGTTTATAGCTAGAAAGTAAGCTATGCGTTAGTCTTTTATTTATTTATTTTTACTAACCTCCAATTTAAAACTGAAACAGTTCGTACATTGTTTAAGTCACGAGTTGCCAAAACCAGCAAATTAACAGAAAAGAAGCAGCAGATCAAGCTTGATACATACAGCTACCAACTAAATTACGTTAGTTTTCTAAAACAAAACATTATGATCTGCTTGACTACTTGTAACGTAAAACATTATGATCCGTTAACTATTAACTCCCTAATTCAAGGTTGATGGCCTAAACTTATTAATGTTTCCTTACTTTCGCAAACCGCGAAAATGGAGATCAAATCAAAACACATTAATCATAAATGTGAGATCAAAGCATTATATCAAATCAGTTTCAGTTGGGAAATGAAAAATAAAAATAAATAAAAGAAATAAAAATACTAAAAAAAAAAAAAAAAAAAAAAAAAAAAAAAAAAAAACATAGAAAACAAGACTTAATTTGCAGTCGCATTTGTTTCGGTATTCAACCTACTCGCCTAATGTCTAATGTATCAATAACTAATCAGACTATATGAACCAGCCAACTCACAAGACCAATTTTCCTCAAGAACATGTAAAAGTACATATACCCACATACAGAGACTCAATTTCCAACTTTTCGAACAAAACTATATGACAAACAAAACTTTCACAGAGAAAAAACAATGTACTCAGCTATAAGAACGGTTTTAAAAGTTACTTACCGTCTTGGGAAATGAGTGCTGTTGATGGGTTACAAACTGATGCATCCACTTCATAACATAGTAGCCGCACTCCCAATAATGAGTTTGTTGGTTGCACTAAAAAAGCAGTAGCCATTTTATAAGCATTAAACAAAAGAAATTAAAAAAAATAATAATATACATGTAAAGAATGAGACGATTTACCTCAACGAGATTCCATTTCATATTACCAAACGCCCTGAAAGAAATTAAAGAATGGTAGAGTTGTTAATCTTTATAAATATAAATGTGAATTATACATTAACGCAAAAAGTTCTTACTTCTGCACAACATTGGTGAATTCGAAGCTATCCTCGTTCTTTCCTTCCATATCAGAATCCAAAATGAACCCGATGTTTTGTTGAGGTACAAGTATGAATAGACTCAGGTGTTTACTGATGATATGTGACCTTTTAGTATAAATAATTTACATAATGTCATAAAGCAATGAAATATAGTGTTGTATATCGTACCTTTCAACGTATGGTGCAAGAAAAAACAACTTATGATGGCTTGGGTCCATCGCTTTCAATAAGTATGAAAATAAGCAAGGAAATTATATACGCAAGGACATATGTATGAAAATAAGCTAGAGTAGTATACAATAATAATTAAGTATAAGAAGTTACCTTTAATTATGATTTGACACAATTAAAATTTGATCATTTAATGCTTATGGGGACAATTGAATTAAATTTGATCATTTAAAACTTATATATGCAAAGGTTTTGAAAAAATGAGGCAAAAAAGGTAATAAATTTGCTTCATAGGCTTTTCACCCGTTGAGTATGCTGTTTTGGTTTTGAACCGTTGGTGGCACTCTAATAGAGCCCGGTTTCATGGAAGAAAAACGGGCTCTAATAGTTTCAATCATAAAGCCCGGTTTCACTAAAGAGAACATGGCTCTATACAAGGAATAGAGCCCGGTTTCTTAGCAAAAAAAAGGCTCTAAACTTTTTGAGCATAGAGCCCGGTTCTATCTGGGAAAACACGGCTCTATACCCACCGGAATCCCTTTAGAGCCTGTTTTTCACAAAAAACGGGCTCTATAAAGGGGCTCTATGTCCTTTTTTGTAGTAGTGATGGAAAATTTGACAAGATAACTAGCTGTTGGTTGTAGGCCTGACTCGTATCACAAAGGAAGATTGATAAAACAAAGATATAACAAATAGATTGCATTTGAGTTCAAAAATTTTCCATTTAAAAACCAACAATTAATTTGCATTATAGTTCAAACTTATAGAAAAAACATAATGGACCTAGTTGATTCCAGAGTTTGTCCTAATGTGGCGTTCAAGCAAACAATAGGTGTGTCATGATAGTTTTCTAGTTTTCATTGTTGCATATGAAACTAAATGGCAATAATAAATACTACAGTAATTAAAGGGCGATCCTTCAGATTATAACTAATGCAGTTATATGCAATTTCTTTAAACACGCCGAAAGAACGACCATCAATTTGATCTCTTATAAGTGGATCAATTAAAGATTTCGGCGCATCATCATAATATTGACGAACCAACTTTGTCAGATTTTGTGGCTTTTCATCACCAATGTTCCGTTTATGATAAGCCAACATCCCACTCAATATTTCAAAAAGTACTTTTCCAAATGAGTAGGTGTCTGATTCTGTCTGAAGGATGCCACATTCTTGGTAAATGGGATCAATGTAAAACTTGGCACCCTTTTTGAGAGTTGCATAGACTTGACTTTGATCCTTAGGGAGGAATACTGACATATCAAGACCACTAACTTTGGCTTCCATTTTGTGATTTAACAATATTTTTCCGCTCTTGAAGTTTTTGAGTATTACTTTGTCACGATTTTCTGTAAGATCTGAATGGAGGTAGCTGAGTGCTGTTGCTGCCCCTAAGCAAATCTTAAGACGTTGTTCCCATCTTAAGCAACGTCTTCTATCGGGGTCTTGGAGAAAACGATGAAGGCTACCATTGATAGCTAGCATACTCATAAACTATAATCATCTCACCGTCTTCATCGCAATAACCAATGAAATGGATCATGTTTCCGTGCTTGAAACGGGAGACCAACTCAAGCTCATTTAAGAATTGTCCCTTTCCTTGTCTACCATTCAGATCATACCGCTTGAAGGCAGCTACATGCACGTGGGTGCCTACTAAGATTTCCCCTTTGTAGACCTTAGTAAATACACCATCTCCAATCAGGAATTCTGGGCTGAAGCTATTAGTGGCTGACTTGATCTTCTCAATTGGAAATTGAAATTGTATAAGGCTGCTTCCATCTTGGCGGATTCACTTAGTAATGGTAGAAGAAGTTTCACGGTTCTGTAAAAGTCGACACAATTGTATATATTATTGCATATACTTTAACAAAATGATTAAGAGACCTGAAAAATGTGCCTAATTTTATGCTTAAATATGCATAAGAATATCATGTTGGGTGTACTTGGCTTACTATTTCACAAACCAATAAAACACTTAGTTCCCAATCATTTATGTGTACGTTATCAACTACTCCTACTAGAACAAAATCTTTTAAAAATTTAGTGTACTTCACATGTTACTTCATTTTGTTTACGTTTTTAGCAAAGCTAGGAACGAAAATAATAATGCTCAAAACTTATGTTTTCTTCTTCTTCTTTGTAATTCTCTGAATAATAAAATAAGGGGCTTAAGTGTTGGAAACTTTAGTGCACTTGTGGGATTAGTTCACACTTGGTAATGGGTCAGGAGGTACGGAGTGTACATCCATAAGGTCCCTGAACACCCTGACTCTTTTAGTGGAAAGTACTGCTAGTACTGGTAGTGGAAAGTACTGCTAGTAGAAAGTACTGCTAGTGGAAAGTACTACTAGTTGAAAGTACTGCTAGTATTATGAAAGTACTGCTAAGTGACAGTTACAACTGCATTATAACCACGTTTAATTGGTCATGTAACCACTAACGGCTATAATGGGGATAATTATGAGGCGATTAATGGGGCGATTAATTCTCATAATTACATTTGACTAGCTAAGAGTAATCTCCTATAAATAAGAGATCTGATCATGCATGATAGACACATACAAAAAACGATTAACACTTCTAAGCAAAAGGGTTATTGAATTGTGCCTAATTCTATAACTACATTTGGTCTTATCCCAAGTAGATATTCGTGTAACCCAGGCATTAGGGTCGAATAGTTTACTTTGGAAAGTGATCACACGATTCCAAGTGATATCCGGTAACCACCTAGTGGTATTGCTATTGTCTTTGATTATCTAACCCTGTTATGGGCCATACACTCCAACAATCAAAGTACACTATTTGTGATAATCAATGGCTGATGCTGCAATGAAACACATGGCTTCAAACTTTGCCAAGCTTGATAAGTTTGAAGGGGTGGACTTCAGGAGATGGCAGAAGAAGATGCACTTCTTGCTGTCAAGCATGAGTGTGGTTTATGTGCTAACCACTCCTATTCCTGATGATGGGGATGATGCTACAGTGGAGCAGATCAGGAGGAGGAGCAAATGGGAGAATGATGACTACATTTGTAGAGGTCTAATCCTCAATGGTATGTCTGATTCTCTGTTTGATATTTATCAGAACTTTGAATCTTCCAAAGTACTGTGGGATTCCTTGGATGCCAAATATATGGCTGAGGATGCATCAAGTAAGAAGTTCCTTGTAAGTAATTTCACAAATTACAAAATGACTGATTCAAGACCAGTTATGGAACAATACAATGAACTTCTTGGTATACTTGGAAGGTTTACACAACACAATATGCACATGGATGAGGCTATTCAAGTCTCTTGTGTTATTGATAAACTTCCCCCTTCTTGGAAAGATTTCAAGCATACCTTGAAACATAAAAATGAGGAGTTAACTCTGGTTGAGTTGGGCAGTAATCTGCGCATTGAGGAATCTCTCAAGGTGCAGGATAATGACAAGCCAAAGAGTAGCAATGCTACTGGTGCATCTGTTGTCAATATGGTGGAGCATAACAACTCCACCAGGTACAATGACAACAAAGGTAAACGCAAATATCATGAAAACACAAGGGCAGATCCTAACAAGAAGGCAACACCTACTTGTTGGAAATGTGGCAAAACTTGTCACATTAAAAGGGATTGCAAAGGTGTTAAGGTCGGTGGTAAAGCCAATGGATCAGGCACTAATGGTTCAGGGAGTGGTGGTTCTTCCAACTCACTGAAAGGTCAGAATATGGTTAATAAGTCTTTTCAGATTTATTATGTTACATATGTATCTGAATCTCATTATGTGCAAGATGATGATGTTGCGTGGTGGGTTGACTCTGGTGCAACAGTTCATGTGTGTAAAGATAGAAGCTGGTTCAAGACTTCTGAGTCACTGAATGATGGTTCTATTCTTCACATGGGAAATGAGTCAACAACCTTGGTGCATGGTCGTGGTTGTGTAGATCTTAATTTTAGTTCTGGAAAGATTGTAACTTTGTTTAATGTTATTCATGTTCCTGATATCAGGAAGAACTTGGTTTCAAGTAGTATTTTGAATAATCATTGATATAAACAAGTTATTGAGTCTGATAAATTTGTTCTTTCTAAGCATGGTCTTTTTATTGGTTTTGGTTATTTGTGTAATCAAATGTTCAGGCTTAATATTGTCACTGATAGTGTTAATTCAGCCTGTGTGACCACCAATGACCTGACTGACTCTACCCTTTGGCATGCTAGACTTGGCCATGTACACTATAAAAGAATGCAAGATATGTCTAAGGATGGGCTAATCCCAGCTTTTGACATGGACACTGAAAAGTGTAAAACTTGCATGTTGACCAAGATAACCAAGAAACCTTTTCAGGGTGTTAGTCGTGAGACTAAGCTCTTGGAGCTTATACACAGTGACCTATGTGATTTGCATGCCACTCCTTCTTTGGGGAATAAGAAGTACTTTGTGACATTTATTGATGATGCTTCAAGGTTTTGTTATGTCTATCTGTTACATACCAAGGATGAAACATTAGATAAATTCAAAGTGTTTAAAACTGAAGTTGAATTACAACTTGGGTCCCTGATCAAAAGATTAAGGACTGATAGGGGAGGTGAGTACATGGATACTCTGTATTTTCAGTCTGTTGGTATAATCCATGAAACGACTACCCCTTATACTCCTCAGCAAAATGGTATTTCTGAAAGGAAAAACAGGGTGCTGAAGGAGATGGTTAATTCCATGCTGTCCTATTCAGGATTGAGTCAAGGGTTCTGGGGTGAAGCTATGTTAACAGCTTGCTATTTATTAAATAGAGTTCCCAACAAAAGGAACAAGGTTACCCCTTATGAACTCTGGACTAAAAGGAAACCCAACCTGAACTATCTCAGGGTCTGGGGTTGTAGGGCTGTTGTAAGACTCCCTGATCCAAAGCTAAAGACTTTGGGTGAAAGAGGAATTGACTGCATCTTTGTTGGATATGCTGAGCATTCCAAGGCCTTTAGGTTCTATGTTATTGAACCTAATGAATATGTTTCAGTTAACTCCATAATTGAATCAAGGGATGCAAACTTTGATGAGAATAAATTCTCATCAGTCCCTAGACCAAGTCTGAGGATTCCTAATGGAACTCATGACACTGGTGTATCAGAGGTCCCTGATGATGAATCATCAGTGGTCCCTGATGAGGTTGTGGTTCAACAACCTGAACCTGTGCTCAGGAAGAGCAAAAGGGTCAGGACTCCAAAGTCATTTGGACCTGAGTTTCAACTATACTTAGTTGAAGGAACAAGGGATGAGGTCTCTGACCAATACTCCTATTGCTTCATTGTTGAGGATGATCCCAAGACATTTGAAGAAGCAATGAAGTCCCAGGATATTGCTTTCTGGAAAGAAGCAATCAATGATGAGATGGATTCCATTATGGGGAACAAAACTTGGGTGTTGGTTGATCTACCACCTGGTTGCAAACCTTTGGGTTGCAAATGGATTTTCAAAAGGAAAATGAAGGTAGATGGAACTATTGAAAAGTTCAAGGCTAGACTAGTTATTCAGGGCTTCAAACAAAAGTCAGGGATAGACTACTTTGATACTTATACCCCTGTGGCTCGTATTAGTATCATAAGACTGCTGATTGCTTTGGCATCTATTCACAATCTAGTTATTCATCAGATGGATGTGAAGACAACTTTCTTGAATGGTGAATTGGATGAGGAGGTTTATATGAACCAACCTCAGGGCTTCATCATGCCAGGCAATGAAAACAAGGTGTGTAAACTGATTAAGTCTCTTTATGGACTAAAACAGGCACCTAAGCAATGGCATCAAAAATTTGATCTAGTGGTTATGTTCTTAACCAAGCTGATAAATGTGTATATAGCAAATTTGATGAATCTGGTAAAGGAGTCATCATTTGTGTATATGTTGATGACATGTTGATCTTTGGCACTGACCAAAATCAGGTTGACCTGACAAAGGAATTTTTGTCATCAAGGTTCTCCATGAAGGACATGGGGGAGGCTAATGTTATCCTTGGCATAAGGATTAAACATGAAAGTAAAAGAATTTCTATCTCTCAGTCTCATTATATTGAGAAGGTGTTGAGGAAATTCAATTACTTTGATTGCACTCCAGTGAGTACACCTATGGATATTTGTGAGAAGCTAATGCTCAATAATGGCAAGGCTGTATCTCAACTTGAGTATTCTAGGGTAATTGGCTGCTTGATGTATGTCATGACTTGTACAAGACCTGATATTGGTTTTGCAGTGGGAAAATTGAGCAGGTATACTAGTAATCCTAGTGCTCATCACTGGCAAGCAGTTCAGAGGGTACTGAAGTATTTGAAGAGAACTATGGATTATAGTCTCTCATATACTGGTTACCCACCAGTGTTAGAAGGATACACTGATGCAAGTTGGATCAGTAACACTGAAGACAATTCGTCTACCAGTGGCTGGGTATTCCTATTTGGTGGAGGTGCAATTTCTTGGGCATCCAAGAAGCAAACTTGCATCACCAGTTCAATAATGGAATCTGAATTTGTGGCTTTAGCAGCTGCTGGTAAAGAAGCTGAATGGTTGAGAAACTTGCTTCTTAAGATTCCATTGTGGCCTAAACCTATAGCACCTATTTCTATCCGTTGTGATAGTGCAGCTACATTGGCTAAGGCTTATAGCCAGATGTACAATGGTAAGTCTAGACACTTAGGTGTCAGACATAGCATGATTCGTGAGCTTATCATGAATGGGGTGGTATCTATAGAGTTTGTTAGATCTCAACAGAACTTAGCTGATCACTTGACGAAGGGTTTGGCTAGAGACTTGGTTATAAAGTCTGCTAAAGGGATGGGTTTAAGTCCAACTTAGTCACTGAATGCTAGGACACCCAACTCCCTCCTAAGGAAACTTGGGAGCTGAGTTCTATGTGGAAAGCTGAACATTCAGTGGACTGGAGCACATGTTTTATTTACATCCCAAGGTTGTGCTCAGAACCTGCTGAAAGGAGGATGAAATCTTCACTTCTTAATGGTTAACTTTCTTTGAAAAAGTGCTTGGCAGGAGCATGAATAAAGAGGAACCACCTATGTAAATGTTGAAGTTTTGCCGCTTCAAGGAGCTTTTGGAGTTTTAGCTTTTACAACATTTATGAATTTGGATATTGACACATGGCTTGTATAGTGTCAGGAGCTGATAAGTGTTTGAAAACTTGTGTGTATTTTATCTTCAGGTATTCAAATGGGTTGAAGGGTTCAATTCTTAGAACACCCTGATTCTCGAATATTTGAACGTGTAATGTACTAAGATGGAAATTCAATCCTCAGGATATTTTCGTTTATGCACGTGTTTTGTTTAATGTTTGTTTTTCATGCAAAGGAAGTGAACTAAATTTGGGGAGGATTTTTGGAAAATTTAGTGCACTTGTGGGATTAGTTCACACCTGGTAATGGGTCAGGAGGTACGGAGTGTACACCCATAAGGTCCTTGAACACCCTGACTCTTTTAGTGGAAAGTACTGCTAGTATTATAAAGTACTGGTAGTGGAAAGTACTGCTAGTAGAAAGTATTGCTAGTGGAAAGTACTGCTAGTAGAAAGTACTGCTAGTTGAAAGTACTGCTAGTATTATGAAAGTACTGCTAAGTGACAGTTACAACTGCATTATGACCACGTTTAATTGGTCATGTAACCACTAACGGCTATAATGGGGATAATTATGAGGCGATTAATGGGGCGATTAATTCTCATAATTCCATTTCACTAGCTAAGAGTAATCTCCTATAAATAAGAGATCTGATCATGCATGATAGACACATACAGAAAACGATTAACACTTCTAAGCAAAAGGGTTATTGAATTGTGCCTAATTCTATAACTACATTTGGTCTTATCCCAAGTAGGTATTCGTGTAACCCAGCCATTAGGGTCGAATAGTTTACTTTGGAAAGTGATCACACGATTCCAATTAATATCCGGTAACCACCTAATGGTATTGCTATTATCTTTGATTATCTAACCCTGTTCTGGGCCATCCACTCCAACATTAAGTGGCTATTATTAATCTAGAGATGTGTTGTATTTAGTGTTGTGTGGTGTAAGTATTTTCTATATACGTCTAAATCATCTTTATCTTTATATGTAATAAAGCAAAATGGTACATGTCATTCATGAATAACACGTTAAGTAGAACGTTAATTTTTTTCCATATAGCTTTGTGTGTTATTGGATTGAACTGGCGGCTCCGTCAGGATGTGTCAAGGCGGTTGTCGTTTGTAACTTGTTCCTATGCTTTCTACTGGTGAATGCCCTAGTGATGGCGCGTTTGGCGGCTTTGGTAGCCTGGTTTTACCTTAGTGTGATGGATTTTACTTTCTTATGACTCGGTTTGGTCTAGAAAAGTCGTAAAGTTTAGGGGTGTTTGTTGTCAGTTTAAGCTCAAGTTGATCGGTAGTGTCGTGTTGTAATGTTGTAACTTAGTTATAGCTTCTTGCTAGTTCTGTTATTCATCTAAAAATATATTGCCCAATTAAGAATAAAGATAAGAAAAAGGGTCTACTTCTACGAGTTACATTCTACACTAGTTTGACGCTACGCTATAGTTTGAGTTCAACTTTAATATTTTTGGATACCTATAACAATGTCTGCAGTATTATTAGTGAATTATTTTGGCATATATATCTATATCTTTCATATCGATGGGGCCTCCCAAATACATCTGTTTGTTATGTTCTAGTATAAATTAAGTATGTTGATGTATATGTTTTTTTAGTGTGTACAAAACTAGATTTCCTTTTAATATAATCAAATGAGAAGACTTACTTGAATATCCAATGCTTCTTCAAGCGTCTTGATGACCCTATCCATTGCAGGACGATCGTTTGTGTTGAAGCTGATGCACTTATAAGCCATTTTTTGGAAAGTACGTAAAGAACGATGAGCAATGTAATCTCTTATAGTGGGATCAATTATCTTGTAGAGTCCATTATCATAGTATCGTTGGACCAAGCTTATCATATGTTGTGGTTTATCCATAACGATTCTTTTTCTTTCGTAAGCCACCCTCCCACACAATATTTCAAAGAGTACGATTCCAAATGAATAGACATCGGCTTCTGCCTTTAGGATTCCACTTTCGTGGTAAATAGGATCCAAGTAAAAACGGAACCTGCAGACGGTTCATAGATTTTTGGCTGGTCTCTGGGAACTGATATTAACAACGAAAAACCAGTAATTTTGGCTTCCATATATTCTGTTAGGATCAAGGGAGAATAATCGAGAATAATCAGTAGCAAAACAAAAGGAGATCAAACAAAAGTTTCTTGTATTACAAATAAAAGGATACAAGATGAGTGTGTGTACAAATGAAAAGGATTAGCCCTTATTTATACTAATGGCTAATATGATTCTAGAAGCTTCTAACCTAAATATCCTAGATATTTCATAATATAATTTCTACTAATCTCTAGATAGTTCTTCTTAAGTATCTCCTTTTCTAGATTCTTTCAAAATACCCTTTAGACCAAAATTACTAAACTACCCTTAGGAGGTGAAGTCACAATATCTAACAATCTCCACTTTGAGTTCAACTCCTAAGTAACACCATATCTAATTCCAAGTTCCAAAGGCTAGAGATACTAGCCAATTTCAAATCAAACGATCGATTCCCAAAAGCTATCCGAAAAAAAATCGATCCAGAACAAATGCCGATAACTTCAAAACGAACAATCAAATGTTAGCCGAAAAATTCAAAACGGCTAACCGAACAAACCAATCGGCTCAAACGATCTTCACCAGCGACAATCAAATTCAGGAAAGTAACTTCAAAAAACCTGACAAACGAAGATCCAAATTTCCAGGCTGACAAAATTCAAACGACCTGATTATAACCAAGTCTTCAAACACCAAATCGATCTTCAAATGCAAATACCAAATTCAAATTCTAATGACCCACTAATATAATAAGGATTACGGTCAAACATTCAAAAGCACCTCACAATCTGAACCCGAGTCGTCTTTAGCAACAACCACTACCTGACCTTTTTCCTTAAGTTTAGGACAATTGTACTTCCAATGGCCTTCCTCTTTGCAATAATTACAAATATCTCGAGGATTGGGACCTCGAGAACATGATGATGCTCCACCTTTATATTTACCCTTTTCAAATCGATATTGACCCCTATCACGACTTGTAGTTGATAAGCCGACATGTTGATCTTCCAAAGTTCCCGATGCTTGATGACGAAGCTCTCGGGAATGCAAACTAGATCGAACATCTTCTAATGTGATGGTTTCTTTACCAACAACAAAGGAGTTTACAAAGTTCTCATACGAGGGAGGTAACGAAACAAGCAGAATAAGAGCAGCATCTTCATCATCAATCTTGACATCAACATTCTTCAAATCCATCAAGATCGAGTTCAATGCATCAAGATGATCTTTTAATGATGAACCTTCTCTCATTCGAAGCGAAAAAAAACGTTGCTTCAATAACAACTTGTTCGTCAACGACTTTTTCATATAAAGCTTTTCTAACTTCTTCCACACACCGGAAGCCGTTTCTTCATCCGCAACCTCGCAAAGAACCTCATCCGATAAAGATAGCAAAATAGTGGAATGGGCCTTTTCATCTTGTGAGGCATATTTTGCATCCGTCATATCAGCCGGTTTGGGGCCGGCTAGAGGTGCCCAAATACCTTGTTGTTTCAATAAGGCTCGAATTTTAATTCGCCATAAACTAAAGTTACGTTTCCCATTAAACTTCTCAATGCTAACTAATGACGATGATGTTTGAGCAGACATATTATTTAAACGGGTTTACTAGTGATGTTCTGTAACAAAACCTCTCACAAGACAAATTCTGATCTTCCACAACACAAATTCTGATCTTGATTTCTCCTACCTTCAAACCCGATCGAACAGCAAACACCAAATACCAAAACGAAGAACAGATCCAAAATGATATCAAGATATTGAATCTTGAAAATCAACCAGAAGCTTGCTTCAAACACGATCGGTTAGCTCTGATACCAATTTGTTAGGATCAAGGGAGAATAATCGAGAATAATCAGTAGCAAAACAAAAGGAGATCAGACAAAAGTTTCTTGTATTACAAATAAAAGGATACAAGATGAGTGTGTGTACAAATGAAAAGGATTAGCCCTTATTTATACTAATGGCTAATATGATTCTAGAAGCTTCTAACCTAAATATCCTAGATATTTCATAATATAATTTCTACTAATCTCTAGATAATTCTTCTTAAGTATCTCCTTTTCTAGATTCTTTCAAAATACCCTTTAGACCAAAATTACTAAACTACCCTTAGGAAGTGAAGTCACAATATCTAACATATTCGTCTAACAATATGCTTCCACTGTTGATAATTCTGTGTATTACTACCTTATCCCCCCCAAGACCAGAGTGCAGATAGTTGAGTCCTTTTGCCACCCCTATGCAAATCTTTAGGCGTTGCACCCATGTTAACTGACGCTCTTAATAGTGTTGTATTTGAGATGGTAATCAAGGCTACCATTTATAGCGTACTCGATAACTGTAATCATCTCATCACCTTCATCACAGTAACCAATGAAAGGGATGATGTTTTCATGCTGGAACGTAATTATCAACTTAAGCTGGTCAAGGAACTCGTTCTTTCCTTGGTAACATTTGCGATCATGACGTTTGATTGCAGCTGTGCGGTTTTGTAAGCGTTCGGGCAAGGTTCCTTTGTAGACTCTACTAAATCCACCTGTCCCAATAAGAGTTTCTTCACTGAAGTCTTTGGTAGCCGATATGATCTCCTCTAGTGGGATTCGAAAATCTTCAAGGCATAACCCTGGAGAAGACATTGGTTTGTAATAATGGTGAGTGTGTATTGTTATGGTTTGGTGAAAATAAACAGAACTATGTTAGCTTAGAGATGATTACATATTTACATTCGCCCTAGCTTGTATCTACTTAATTATATCACTCTTGACATACAAAAATATTATAAATTTTTGGACCACAATTGTGATGAATTATTAAACCCGACTACTCATCACATGTTATCTGTTGTTTTACAACATTATAATTTAGGGTTAATTTCATTAATATTTACCCAATCTAAACATGAAAATGTCATTTATACTTAAAATATAAGTTTTAAATGCATGATTTACAATGCAGTTAAGCATGTTTTAGTTAAATATCGCATTATCATGTTTAAGTTGGGTAAATATAAAATTGCCCCTATAAATTATCTGCATCACAAAAAAATATAACCAATTAGGAAATGCTTTAAAAACTTCTGTTAGTGCAAATATTACGATATTTAATCTATACAGTCTTGTTTGTTTTGATTGATGACAAACATGTAACTTGTAATACATAATGTAAAATGTACAAGTTACTTGTAATCACACTTTGTCTCAACATACATTCAACACCTCTCGATGTCTCAAGTCCTCGTATGGTATAACACAGGTTCGTACATGTTTGTTAGATGGCATTATGATCAAACCCATTAACAAATCATTTAGAATGTTTAAAATACGTTTAGAGTCACTAAGTATTTTAATAAGTTAACCATTCTATTTCGAACCTCATTTTACATTTGCATTCACAAGTATTTTATACAAATACATCTTTTGTAAAATGTCTAACAAATATATACTTTTATTTGTACAAGTAAACTAACTATAATATACATACAAGTACTAAAGTTTACTTACACTTGACAAAATACATTTTATTTTGACAAGCACTTAACTAGATATTTTATTTTACAAAAGGTAACTAGACATTGTATTAACTAGTTACATAATACATTTTACAAGTTTATTTTAATAAACTTTCTAATGGAAATACATATTACATCATGGCATGCATCATCCTTGTAATCTTTAGAAGATTTCATAGAATATTTTGTTTAGATTTGGACTCTACATTTCTTACACAATCTTGGATGGATTTGGTTGACATTGGTAAGATTTTGGTAATCTTGCTGTCAGACCCCCGCGGCACCAAAATGGTACACGGGCGGAACCCTTTTGAGGGTTCCGTGGTCCGTGGTGCCTGCTGTTCATTTTGGCTATAAATAGCAAGCCAAACCAAGTTGTTTAAGCATCCCTTCAACACACTTTCTCTCTACCCTTCTTACATCATTTAGATCTGTAGATAACAATGTAGAAACATACATTAATCACCCTCACCATCACATGATCATAATGCTTCTAACATTCATCTTTGTTGTAAGCATACTCTACATTTTGATCAACCAAGGAAAGCTTGGAGATCTAGCCATTCCCACTCACCACAAGCTAAAGATCTATCACAACAAGTTTAGGGAACTTGTGATCTTCATCATGAAGGCTTCCTATCAATGGAAGTTCATTTAGAAGTAGTTATTCATATCCATTAGACATTTGTGTCATGGATCATTAGTGTAAACATCATTGCATCATAACAACACTTTCACCAAAATAGATTAGATGGTTTATGTGTTTGTGCCATAAAACACAAGGTTTGTTATGTTGGGCCATAAAACATATTGGGAGTGGTTGTACCCTTGTAAAAGAACTCGACATCTAGCTTAGTGTCGGAAATATTTTATAGGCGACGTTAGGTTGGTTCTACCTCGAACTAGAACCCGGTATTTAGCTTTGTACCGGAAAAAGTGTAAGCGACGATTGTAAGGTTTTCTCCGCCGAGAAGGGAGCTTGTTGATTTAGTGAAGTAACTCTCGAGTTGGGTACTCGGGGAGTGGAGTAGGGCGGAAAGGAGATCCGTGACCGAACCACTATAAATCATCGTGTTCGGTTTGCACTTTCCTTTCTTTATCTCTTTACTTTTATAGTTGCACTATACTATTGCTTGTGATGTGGTTTGATGTTAATGCTTGTGTGACAACATGGTTTACTATGCTTTACATTGGTCACAAACAATAATTGGAACTTTCATATTATAACAAGCTTCATAAGTGATTTGATACTAAAGATCTAAAGTTTTTAAACGGTAACGTATTCAACCCCCCCCCCTCTACGTTTCCACAATTGGTATCAGAGCCACGTGGCTCTTATTTTCAAAATAAATGGTTTTTAAAATAGAGTACGATCCATGTATCAAATTACCATTGAAGCGAAAAATAATATGAAAAATGCTTTGCTAATTATACTTAGAAATTTTATTGTTAAATGTAACTTTGTATACAAGCTTGAAGGTTTTCTTGAAACATAAAATAAAAGTTTGTTGAAAGAACTAGTAAGTATTGTATTGAGCGCTTATAGAAAATTTACGAAGAAATATGATTTTAAAGGAGTGTTTGGGATAACTATAAATTCAGTTGAAAAATCACCTCCGTAAATGTTTAAGATAAGTTACAGAAGTAGATATGTTGTTAAATATGTGTATTATATGTTTACTATCAAATATAGTAAGTCACACACGTTTTCTCTATGTCAAATACTAGTTTTGGTGAATCTGTCTCAGAGGACCACGGCACCAAATCTTATAAAGGGCGGATCCCTTTATTTGGTTCCTTGGAATCCGTCCGTACAGTATGCAGTTTTTTTGCCAACTTCAAAAAATCATAACTAATTAACCGTAAGTCCGTAGAAGTCGAGCCACCTATCATTTTAAAGGGAATTGAGTCTACTTTCATTTAAAAATATTCTCATGGCCTGAGTCTAATTTTAAATAAGTGAATTAGACCAAATACTACAGTATGTCTAAGATATTAAGTTTCGCTTTAACATAAAAACTCAAATTTTTGAATCAAACAATTTAAGTTGGTATTCTTAGAACTTTGATACAACTTTTTTTGAAACTAATTAATTTGGTAATATGTTTAAAGGAAACTAATCAAGCTTGGCATACATCGTCATATTTAAACGCTAAATGACGAAAAGTGTTTTTCATTTTATGCTATGCTAAATGACTACTTCTTTATGTTGTTTGCATATATGGTGCTTGCTTATTTTTAAATTGTTGTTTACACTTGTTTGTTTGCATAATATAAGTGTCAATCTTGCCATGTTATTTATTTGCTAGTTTGACGATTTCTTGTTTATGCACAATAGGACTTTGCTAGATTTTGTGCACTAAGTTGGAAAATTGTTTTACCATCACTTGTAAAATTAGATAACTTTCTTTGCATAAGTTATACTAAAATCTCGCATAAACTTATGAAATGTCATAACTCAATTATCAATGAGTACTAACTAAATTAGTCAAGTACTTTGAAAAATGGAGTTTTTAAGAGAGTGTTTGGTACAAGGACAAAAACAATGTTGTATGATGTCATTTATGTGTTCTTGCTTCGTAGGATGATAAACTAACTTAAAACATTGATGTATGCTAACCGGTTCATGCAGGGGGATAGCACACGGGTGTTATCAAATTTTACCCATTTTCACTTATATGTGAAAATCGTTAGCCCTTGTTCATAATCAATGCTCCATTATGTTTGTGTATGCGTTATTGATTGTTCCTAACTAGAAATAGTTAATGCCATATGTTTTGAGAAAAATTTCAGGTTTCGTAAAAGTCCCCGACACCTAAAAAATGGGTCTGTAAAGATTTTTGGTCTCCACGGACCAGACGACACCATTAATTTGGTTCCGTCTGTTATGGATTTTGGTACCGCCATATCTGTACAGGCGGACCATGCGGCACCAATTTAAGGGTTCCGGCTGTGTAAAGAAATGGTGCCGTGAATCCTACAGGTATGTTGTTGAATTTTACTAAATCCCGCAATCTAATTTACCAAATTTCGTTTCTAGGATAGTTGTTAATGCATATCTTTCATACCTCACTTAACACATCCTCAATGGATTAACTTAGGATGTTTGACATGATCTTAGACACTTCCATCTCATTAGAAACTACCATCTTTGTATGGATTAACATCAAATCCATGAATCCTTAGTTCCATAAATCGACCCATTCAAGATATGAACTTCTTAAACTTGAGTACTCCAACTCCACCACCAAAATCACCCACCATCATCCAAAACACCTTCACTACCAAAGTCTCCAAAGCTTGTACCTATCAAACTTCGTGCAACACCACCAACATCTCCTCACCCGTTTGCGGATGACTTACCAAGACTAACAAATCTGGACTCATTATTTGCAAAGATATCATACACAAGTCTATCATATGACTATAGATATTGTTTTGTATCTACATGTATTGCCTCACTTGGTTAACATGAAAATAATGTGTCATCCTTCAAGACGATAAGTATTTACGTAAAGTCATAACTCACACGTATGTTAAAGACATACTATCAAGTCTTGTTATTCTTGAATTCAATCTAAGCTTTATAAATCTCAACAAATTAGGATTGACAACTTAAGTATTTCATCCGAAATATTCAAGTATATGCGACTTACGATTGTAGTCATTAAAAGTCATATCCGAAAAATCAACACCCAAGTATTTTAACAACACATGTTGAAACACTTATCCAAAACAAACAACCCACTGTGCCACTTATCCCTCTTTGACACCTACTATCCCTCTTCCATCTTTTGGCACCATTAAGCGTATTGCTCATGAACTTCCAAGAGCATCATTTAAATTAAACGTGCCCTTTCAAGGTGAACCTATACCTCAGCCCCTAAGCTTCATAGACATAACCAAAACTTCAAGCACTTCACCCACTAGTTGTAGCAACCAATGAACCATAAGAATTAGTATCCGTACTTTTTGTGTTCAACATCTATGGACAAACAATCAACCTAAGTACTCCCATAGCACAACAAACCCCTACATCACCACATCCTTATTTAGACACACTAGAAGACCTACCACCTAGATAAACCAATCCACCATCCTTACCATCATTTGAATTCGTTGAGTGTATTGCTCAAAAAGCCCTTGTGTCCAACACTTTTACTGAATCAATTGCACGTTTGAACAAAATCAACCATCCTTTCCCACATATAAGGACTTAGATAATTCATTATGGCTAGAACCTCAACTATCAAATAAGCATGGTGCTCTTGGTAATTGTTGTCAATTTCCACTAGGTATAAGTAGTACTACCTTCACAAATTATCAAAGTATTAGTAATACTTTGTCGTTAAACTTCTGCATAAATTTTGTTAAACCTCAAATCAACATTTTAACAACATATGTTAAAATGCAATCTCAAAGCCAACATCATACACCCCAAGCAACAATGACTCTTGAGGAGTATACATAAGAAACTCGAAGTGAATTCATCTTGTCATCATCTAGTGAATATAATCTTGAGACCAAGTTTATTTAGATGGGACTATCCGATTCAAACACTTTGGCTTTATATCTTCATTTAGGAAAACATGATGTTTTGAAAAACATTATGCCTAAGAAATCATGCGTTAAGTATTCAACTTGTTAAAAGGATATTGTATATCCTATGCATTATTCTCTCTTTGCGACATTAATGGTTGTGTTACAAGAGATTTCATTACACCTCATTGGCTAAATGATCTTGAAACGAACAAGTTCTATGAACTAGCATATCCAATTCATCTTGTCATACTTATTTTCATAAGCATGATAACTTTATCCCATGCGATAATCTCATTTGTTGAAAGATACTATTTGTATCCATTTCCTTTCAAGCATACATCATAATCTAGCCTTGCTCAAACCTTGTGCACATCCAAGGTTAAAACTACACATCTCTAGAACATACACATGATCTATTGAAGTTAGTAACCTTATTTAGATTCTTGTCAAATAAAGTTCCAAAGAGCTTTCTTGAGAACATTCTTAATTTAACATATTCCATTCCCTAGTCTTAGATAATCAAATCACATTTAAAGTATACATTTCAACTCAACGCAAAAAATGTCATTCATTAGATCTTACAACCTTAGATTCTAAACACAAGATTAAAACATATTGTTTATCAACACACCATTGTTAAAATTCATGTGTATAACATGACATCTTCATCACCTTAGTTATATTGCATATTAGTTGTGTCACATTAAGCCAAGTATTGGTAAACTATCATCTTTTATACACTTTAATAGGCAAAAGTAGGAGTTCCATCTTTCTAACATGAGGATGACTACTGGAGAACCTATTGCACTAGAAACTCAATTTGACCTAACGGTTGAATTGCTTCCAGGAGAGAAGTTGGGTATGTGGAATCACCCGTAAAAATGGTCGTGTTTAGCATTAATTGAGCACCGCTAGTAATAGTCTCATATTCATTCTCCAACTTGAAAAATCTGTTTTCCTATACTTGCCTAAAGTAAGTGTTAAAACATTGATAGTTTGCCTCGCCTTAGGAATACAAATCAAACAAGTAGTATATATGAATTTTCTTTTAAAACCACTTGCATTGCACTTACATGTGTTGATTACATGTTCTTGTTTGATACGATAAGTTGATTTGACATTATCTTAGTGTTTGATAACTATTTGATTGATAGTTAAATATGTAAACCTTAGTACGGTTTTATCTTTATAATGCTTGTATTCTTGTCTCATGCTATTAAACGTTTAAACCTAAACTTGATTTGCATGATACTTACATTTGAATTATTTTTAGCATGATTCACATGTTAATTATGAACTCATAATATGCCATTTTGATACGTGGTAATTTTGATATGATATATTTGTGTTTGAAAGCT
Source organism: Chrysanthemum seticuspe (assembly GCA_019973895.1). Lineage (NCBI taxonomy): Eukaryota > Viridiplantae > Streptophyta > Magnoliopsida > Asterales > Asteraceae > Chrysanthemum > Chrysanthemum seticuspe. Next base: position 271,068,359 of record BPTQ01000001.1, read on the forward strand.
ATTAGTTGGCATTCATTATATTTATGTGTAGTACGATCTAAATGATACATGCTCCAAATTGTTATGTCTTAAACATGGCTTGCATGAATCTCTCATCTTGTTTCTTTTGCTTCTTGTCACACTATTTGTTTGCTACGTGTGCACATATAATCTGCCAAAGTGCTTTTGGTATGACAAACTTTTAGAAGCCACTTTATCTTACAGATTAATCACATGGATTGTTGTAACGACAAAACAATCTCAAAATGAAATGTCTTGAATAAAGTCGTATTCTTGCATAATATGATTATTTTGATGCTATCTTGTGTGGTGATTTCTTGTCTACTAAGTACAATGTGTTGTTTTTACTTATATAATATGTTATCATTTGATTTCTATCATGTTAACATCTCTTGTCACTAACAAATTTGTTTTGTAGGTTGATAACAAATTATTTGTTATCTCACTTGGTTTTAACTTTTATATGCTCATTTTGCATAATCCCCTTTATTGCTACATAGATTAGTAATATGCTTTATGGGACCCCTACACTTGCATATAGTTTAAAAGCATATAGAATTAAGCTCTAGCGGGTTGGCTTTACATTTTTGTATTTCAACCGACCTCTTTGCAAATCTCATTTTTGCTTCCACTTTCCAAAAATCACCTCCATCACTATTTAGTTATAAAAATACTCTTATCCTCTTCACTTCCTATTAGGAAACCACATGCCTCATCATACGATCATCTCGTATTAATCGAGAAGAGGTACGTGACTTTAAGGATGAAGTTCATTGTATGCTAACCATCATCCAGAAAAGCATCACTAAGCTCATCTCTTTCGTTAACCCGAATAATCTCCTAAACACTTTGTTGTCATTCCTTATTTGATACACATTATGTTGGATATCCACCAATTAAGGGGGAGAGAAATCCATTCACATAATTGTCTTTTGTCAAATTTTATGTCTTTTAGACTCTAAAATACCAACACATAGGCAAACACCACTTAGCTAAAACCGGTTCATGAAACCACAACTAGTTCAACCTTTTTAACCTTATATCACAAGTTTGCACCAATACCTCATCAAGTGAAAAACACATCATGTGTTTTACAAACTTCTTCATCTCCACAATCAACGAATCTAGGATTTTCCTTAACCTAGCACCTTACAACTTCACTATCTAGAACACCATCATAGGATCTTATCCTTTTCTCGCTTAACATATATCATGCATGTCATTGTCAGTGCAAACGATATATTAATCAAAACAGCCATTTCCAACACGTTGGTCCATCCAACTCTCACTTATACGATGTCATTCTCATCCTCATATAGGTACCCATTATTATTATTAGTATTTTCCATATTGTCTTCACTTCTTTTCAAAGTGATAATCATCCATGTCGGTCAAAACCATGCTAATACTACATTTCCCATTGTCACCTAGAATAGGTAATTTTTATAATTCGTGTCAATCAATGAACGGATTTATCTTCATGTTATCACTTTTATATATTTTTAGATAGAACGCATTATTGATTACTCTTGGGTTGAAGCATATGAGAACTTGCTCAAAACAATAGGTTGTTAGCATCAATAAATCATTCAAATCATAACCCTTATGCATCATTGAAATGCAATGTCCATTCATATTCCTCTTAGCTTTGGTCACTTGACATGACGAAAGGATTGCATGAATCCATATTTTTATATTTGCTATACATACAAGTTTCTAACTCCTTAATAGCTTCCTACCTAATCACCACCACCTTCCATCACCACTTTCACAAATCATCACCACCACCATGGATTAGCGAAAACTTACTTTTGTAAATCTCGAGTCATCTACCATCACCACATGAATTCTACTAGTAAACCGACACCAACACTAGCACCACTAGTGGCACACCCGGTGGGAGACTTCATATCTTCTTTATAGGAACTATTTTGTAGGTTTTTTTATCATATTATATTATCACTTTTCTTATGATTGTCATTAGGAGACTACACTTCATGAGATCTTTGATTATATCCTTTATCACATATATACATCTTATTTTTCTTTGTGAAAAAGATGAAATATATTGCACTAATGATTTTCATTGTAGGTTCATCATCATATACACTCGATTGTATATAATTTACTCATCTAAGGATGAAGTTTGCATCAATTATTTTTCTTATTTTAGGTGCTTCTTGACACCCTAGAACAAGGAGGAATGTCCTTTAAGCACTCATATTGCATCGTCTATACACTTGGTTGTATATGACATATTTGTCTAAAGACAAAGCTTCTATTATACTAATATTTATCTTGAAGGTTCATCTTGACGCCCTAGAGCAAGGGGAGCTTCCGTCAAGAATTTACTGAATGCATCTTATATACACTTTGTTGTATATCACTTACTCGTCCAATGACGAATATAGTTTTGCACTAATATTTGTTTTGTAGGTTTTTAATCATACCCTGACGCCTCAAACAAGGGGGAGCAACCGTCAATGGGGAGCATGCACGCATTTATCATCATTCTCACTTTTCAACAAGCATTTGTGCTTCGATAACATTGCTATGCTTTTTTCTTTTTCATATATTTCTCATAATTTTTGTTGCATAAAACTAACCTTGATGTAGGTTAAGAATCTTAATTTGATCCATGGATCCGCTACCTAACAAGGAACAGATTGAAGTAGACGATTTAACTTCACTAGGGATGATGCAAGCTCGCCTTTTTGGGGAGAAATGAAGTTAAACTCCAAGAACACGCCCTTTTTGTTTCGACAAAAGGGGGAGAAGAGTGTAAACGGACAAGGTAATGTAAAGGTAGTAAGGATACAAGTAACTTTTTACATTTTACTTTCTATTACGTTTACATATCTTTGTCATCATCAAAAAGGGGGAGATTGTTAGTGCAAATATTACGATATTTAATCTATACAGTCTTGTTTGTTTTGATTGATGACAAACATGTAACTTGTAATACATAACGTAAAATGTACAAGTTACTTGTAATCACACTTTGTCTCAACATACATTCAACACCTCTCGCTGTCTCAAGTCCTCGTATGGTACAACACAGGTTCGTACATGTTTGTTAGATGGCATTATGATCAAACCCATTAACAAATCATTTAGAATGTTTAAAATACGTTTAGAGTCACTAAGTATTTTAATAAGTTAACCATTCTATTTCGAACCTCATTTTACATTTGCATTCACAAGTATTTTATACAAATACATCTTTTGTAAAATGTCTAACAAATATATACTTTTATTTGTACAAGTAAACTAACTATAATATACATACAAGTACTAAAGTTTACTTACACTTGACAAAATACATTTTATTTTGACAAGCACTTAACTAGATATTTTATTTTACAAAAGGTAACTAGACATTGTATTAACTAGTGACATAGTACATTTTACAAGTTTACTTTGATAAACTTTCTAATGGAAATACATATTACATCATGGCATGCATCATCCTTGTAATCTTTAGAAGATTTCATAGAATATTTTATTTAGATTTGGACTCTACATATCTTACACAATCTTGGATGGATTTGGTTGACTTTAGTAAGATTTTGGTAATCTTGTTGTCAGACCCCCGCGACACCAAGATGGTACACGGGCGGAACCCTTTTGAGGGTTCCGTGGTCCGTGGTTGTCACAATTCTCAATTTTCGGTCATTTCTCAAACTCAATATTCATTATATTAGTTCAATCATGCATGGTTTTGCATTTCACGTTAAACGTATAACTTTTACTAAATAAACGTTATCGCGTAACTAATTATTTTGAACAATTGATCCATTACTTCCAAAACTTATTCCAATATATTTTTATATTCATATTAAGTTTATAAAATAATATTATGAGTTTACCCGATGTTTTTAATTTATTTTGTATATAAATTGTTATATATAAATATTTACGACGGTTTTCTTAAATTCGACACGATTATTATTATATCACTCAAATTTTTGCAAGAAATGTATTTTTATAATTTTTATGACCTAAAAATATTTTATCTTGACCCGTGAAAATTTATTTTTATCCAACGCTACCCTAAATATTTACAAATGACTACAAGTTACCACTTAACTTCAAATCTTTTACAAGTAATCTTACACTTATACAATTTAAAAAAAAAACATAAACAAAAGGATGACTAACACCCCTTGTCGACACAAGGGGTGAGTCACAATGTTATTTGCAAAATATCCTAGCAATACATGTATTATACTTTACTTTATCACCATTTTCACTTCATTTATTCATTTGTAAACAAAAACTAGATCAAAACTCTTCTCTTTTCTCTCTAAATATTCGGCAGCCAAGGACCAAGAGGAAGGATCATCTTCAAGTTTTCAAGACAAAATTTTAATACATACTAGTATCATTTGTTGCAAAGGTTTTGTAATACAAACCTCAAGTGATTAGGAAAAACCTTATGTCCTTAAACCTCATCATATCACTAGTAAGCATTCATATTCATATTTTTATTTCACATTCATTTTTATGGTCATATCATTTTATTTGAGAAACATGCAAGTCTCATGATGTTTATACCATTTTTAAGGTTTTTAAGGTTTTTATGTGTTAAATATATATAATCCATCCTATAATTACTCCTTGTTATATATTAGTTTTGGTGA
>BPTQ01000001.1:271073101-271262099 GCA_019973895.1 Chrysanthemum seticuspe
AGAATCATGGTTTGAAATCGATAGAGTTGCTGCTCAACCGGGTGGTCTTTTAAGCCTCTCACAAACGTTTAACACATGCTTGTAAGTTGTATCAAATTAAACCTTTTCCATTTTGTTCATATTATTTTGTATTACATTAGATGTCTAAATTTATAATCGGATCATGAAGGCCAATGAACACGACGACTAAGGATCTTAAGTACACTCTTGAGCTCCAATTAGATGGTTTGGCTCAATATGACACCCCTTCGGACAACTACTTACAAACTTTTTGTAATGCAACCGATGGTGCCGGAGAGAATACTTACATTCTCGACAAAGTCGTGGCTGGATTTAGTTCAATCTATGGAACAAAATGCAAGACTTTATTTGATGAAGGATTAGACAAACATTTTGGATGGGATTGGCAGGTACACAATACCCGAATATTCGAAATACCATTCTAGATTTTTTAGATGTTTATAACATAGCGAAACCAAAATTGCGCTGCATATATACTTCAAATAAGGTCTAAATTGGTCTTTTTTCGTTATAAAGTCATGTACAGAGATGGTAATGCCAATGGGACGTGGAGAAAACGATACAATCTTTCAAGCAGATCCTTTCGACTTGGAAAAATACACTGAGGAATGCCAACAAGTATTTGGTGTCATACCGAGACCTTATTGGGCACCTATAGAGTTTGGAGGCTATGTACGTTAATTTTCTCTTCCATCCTTCGTTAAATCTTTTTAAAAGTTTTTAACTATAAGCATTTTATAAGTAAAGCTTATGCACAACTTTATATCATGTTACAAGGGTATAAAAGCCGTGCTCGAAAAGTTTGGAAGCAACATTATCTTCTCTAATGGTTTACGAGATCCATATAGTTCTGGAGGGTATATTTTCTTGCAACCTAATGTACCGTATAAGCTTTGTGATACAACCTTGTTCAAAATATTAAGATTTTTCTCTTTTCTTTTGCAGAGTTCTTTATAAGATATCAGACACAGTGGTAGCTCTTTATACCGAAGAAGGTAAGTAATGTTTGGATAACCAATAGGTGAGTCTTTTCTCGAAGTATTTGTCTGAGATTTATATCATTGTCTCCAACCATATATCATCAGTTCAAGTCATATTATACACAAATATGTGATTTATGCAAGTGTGTAAGAATGTATAATATAAAGGGTAATAATTAAATAAGTGTAATTAGTTTAAACAAATATTTAACCAATCAAACGTGGGCAACTTACCTTTGAAAATTTAATTTTAGAAACTAGGCATGGATTTACAAATCGTTTGCGGAAGGTTTGCGAGATCTTGGATTTCTGTTACAAAAGAATTGCAAATATTAATTTCGAATGTCAAAAAAAGTTGTCAATTATAAAATTATTTCGTAAATTATGAACTCATTTTGCAAAATATGAATTCGTTTTGTAATTTAAGAAACTTTTTGCAAATTTAGTGATTTTCACTTGTATTAAACCTTAGCTTTTGTGACTTTTCAAAGCCTTCACCCATCCCTAGCAAATGGAGGGCTATTTTGTCAAACAAACCCTTCGAGAGTGATTAAAATTTAAAAGCTAAACTCGAATCCTTTTAAGTGATTACTTAAATTATTGGAGTAGCATTTTAAATAACTATTTTTCATAAGTAACCCAATAGTATCTAAAATTGTAAAACTAATACGAATGAGAATTCGTTCGCGAACCCCTTATTAAATTTTAAACCCCAAGTCCTTTATCTGAGCCGGTTTTGGACCTTTGTTGGGATTGAATGAACCCCTTCCCATTCCTATCTGAACCGGTTATGGACCTTTTCAGCTACGAAATTGCTTGAACTGTTTTCTCATAATAGTATGTAGCTTGGCCTTTAAAAGAATATTTTGATGAAAATAACTTGTTTTGATTTGTTTTTTTTATACAAACAACGTTTTTGAAAAATACGCATATTGGCAAAAAAATGTCAATGTTGAAATATTTGAAACGTAAATGTAAAAAACTAAGAGCATCTGCAATGCTAAAACTAAGAATAGCTTTCCACTATTTCAATAAGTCTTTTGAAAGACTTTTTATGCATTGAATTAATGGCTTTTTTATGGCTTTTTGAAAGACTCTTTAGAAAAACTTGATATACTTCAAGTCTTTCTTCAAAGTTGTATGTATGAAATGTGGTTTGCATTTAATGCATTAAATGCAATAAGTCATCAAAGACTTATTGCATTGTGGATGCTCTAAAAACAATCATGCTAGACGTTTTTTTGGTTCCGTTAGCATTTTCGGGAAACACGAAAATTAAAACATGCTATAGCTTTCACGGAAAACACAAAAATTAGAACAAGCTACAATGAAATTCTTTACGTAAATGCAAAAAGACTATTAACAATGAACCATTTTGCTGTAAGAATGTAATTTATATATAATTATGTCTTTTCTCATTTTTAAATTTGTTTCGAACCATATACGCTAAGACTGAGCATAGAAGGTTTAAAACCGAACAGGACCGACAAAACCCACCGAACCAACAAAAACTGAGCCGACCCGATAGCCCGTTGGTTCGGTTCGGTTTAGGTTTTTCACGATTTTCAGTTTCGAGTCGGTTCGGTTCGACCCAAAACCGAAAAAACACACATAAACACACCTAAACCGAACCGAACCAGCCGTATTCGTTTCGGTTTCGGTTTAGGTTTTTCACGATTTTCGATTTTCGATTTTTCGGCTCGGGTCGGGTCGGTTTTAGACCGATGGTTAGCCCTAATATACACTGGTTTGAAATAATTAAATTGATCACTCATTTCATAGTTTAGTCACTTTTGTGTACCTCGAATGTTTTCTTTTCATTATTTCATGACACCTTTAGTTTATTCTCTATTTTAGGACATCATTGCTTGGACATGAATACTCCAAATGCTACCGACCCGGACTGGTTAGTTACTCAGAGAAACTCGGTGATCAACATTATAGAAGGATGGCTCTCGAAATACACGACCCTTTAAGGCTAACAAACGACACATATCAATGTGCCACACCCTCTCGGTATCAATTGTTTCAATGTTACATCAATATTAGCTAGATACAAAATATGGACGATATGTAGCAAATGTCTTGCAGCTTATGTATTGATGAATTTCAATAATATACGAATAGTATGGTGTTGAGTCTTATCAACCTGTTTTAAGGAAGTTTGAAACTATTAGGGTTCGTTTGGATTGTAGATGGGTTTAAGATTTAAAGTTTGTTTAAGATTTATATTTGGATTTGATGTATGAGAGAGAAAATATTCAAATATTAAATAATAGAAAGTTGTTATTGTCCCATTCATTTTGACTTAGAAAAAAATGATATGTGAGGAACACGTATTCAAAATGAAAGAGTTAAATCTATGTAGTTAAGAGGTTTTGTCAAGAATTGATATTCGGGTCTCACTCCTAATTTAAAACATATGTCCCCCAACCAAGTAGCTGATATCAATGCTATCCTTAAAATCCCATCCACCAAAACCACATACCAAACAGACTAGTAGCTCATGATAACCAAGAACAACATAATCTCGGTTTCACTGTTTTAAAAATGGAAGAAACAACTACATTATCCTAAAGACATGTCATCTAAAAGTTTCGTTGTTATTTACTTTGGGGCCTTTTCTAAATTTAAAAGAAATGTTGATTTTATCACATTCGAAATCACATAGTAATGTGTATTAAGGGGGTGTTTGGGATTAATTATTCAAAATAGATTATCATTTTTGAAAACTCATAATCACATTAGGAGCTCTAAGAAAACGTTGTTTTGAAATCTGATGTTTAGATTTGATTATGTTATTTCAAAACGTAATAATCAGATAACCAGTTTTTTAAATGTTTAGCAAATTAGATTATTTAATAGAGTAATAGAAAAAATGACCAAAATAGACATCATTATATATAACTTATTTGTTTAAAACTAAAAAATTGTTTTTGATGTCTTTTAATATATTTTTAAGCTATTTATAAATGAAACTTAGATAAATATACATTTAAATTTAAGTGTTGAGCTTTTCTTGTGATAATGTGATAGTCTTGTGTTATGGGCTTAAATATAAGAGTAAATTACACGTAAATATACATTTAAATTTAGGTGTTGAGCTTTTCTTGTGATAATGTGATAGTCTTGCTTGATGGGCTTAAATATAAGAGTAAATTACACATGTCGTTCGTGTGGTTTGTCAAAAATTGCATTTGTCATCCTTGAAACTTTCTAGTCGCATAAACAGTCTTTATCTTTGCAAACAATCATGCCTATGATCCTTTAATCTTAACTTATGTCAACATAGTATATTAAATCTACTCAACTCAATACGTGGAATAAAGAAATCTTGCTTTGGCCCACACCCATTTATCCACAATCATTCCAACCGACTTTCACAAAAGTTTTAGGGCTCGTTTGGTTTGTACGTGGGTTTAGAATTGGTTTTGAATGTGGTATTTGTTTCAAAGAAAAATATGAGAGAGAAGTGTATGATTAATTTAAAAATGTTGTTTGTTTAAAAGTTTGATTCAATATTATAAAAATGTAAATATTAATTCATATGTTTAAAATAAGAGTAACTTTAGGAATTTAAAAAAAATGTGGTAAATATTTAAAAGAGAATGCAATAATAAAAATTAGTGATTGAAAAAGGAGGAAAAAAAAAATAGACATAATGACTGCAAATTGTCAGAATCTCTGTACTTATTTTTTTCTCAAACTGACCGATTATGTGTGGATTAAAGAAATGAATTTGCTATCATTTTTTGATTTCAATGTCCACCTACCAAACAAATATGTGTGGGTCGCATTTCGTTCTTTCAATCCACATCCTTATACCAAACTACCCCCCCCCCCCCCCCCTTAATGTTAACTTACTATTTTTATGGATTCGAGCGTATGATTGCTTGGTGGTTTCTTCCTCTTTCACTATATCCCTTTATATTTTGAACTTTTCTTTTCATTTATCACAAGTATTTAACCATTTTTCTCACCGACAACCTTTCCAACCATACCATCTCCGGCCACCACTACCGATAGTGTTGTGATTGTGTATGTACACCATCTCCGGCCACCACGGTCGCTAACATGTCGCCCACATTCTCACCACTAGTCATTGTCGGTTTCAAGCTTAGTACCATACCCTCACTCGATTGCTAGTTGAATTTATTTTTAGTCTGTGTTTTATTTTTTCTTTTTATTTTGATTTTTTAGGAATGTGAGAACTTGTTACTTGAAATTTGAGTACTGAAACTTTGGGTTCGTTTGGTAGGATGGAATGAAATAAACGATGTATTGTAATAATTGATGTAATGTAATGATTCATTTCCATTATTAGTCATGTTTGGTTTGTATGATAGGACGGAATGAAATCGATAACAAAAAGACTAAAATGACCATTGATTATAAGAAGTTTTGTGGTTAGTTAATAATGGGCTTTTATGTAAATTTGATTCCATTATAAGATGGAATGGGAAAAAAAATAGGACTCCTATGGAATGAAAATGATAGTTTTTGGTGTATTGGATCATTCATTTTAATGAATCATTACATTGTGTTAATACAAATATCGTCATTAAACGTTATTTATATTTTTGATCTTTGCCTAAGTTTTGTTAACGACAAAAGTAAATTTAATTTGTATAAAAGCTTAAAGCTTGTCAAGTTTAATAGATATTAAAACAAGCTTTTTCAAACAATATCTTCATCATTCAAGCATTTACATTTATGATTAGTTATATCTTAATATGACTCTAATCATTATGTATGATAGTAGTTTTTAGAATGTGTTAGGTTCTTAAAACCAAACACTACTTAAGTACTTGCATATTTCTTAAAATAGAAATACAACATATGACATCATGTTATGCATCATGGAAATCATTGAAAGATTTCATTAGATATTTTGTGTGGATTTGTACTCTTCATATCTTACACAATCTTACATAGATATGGTTGACTTTGGTAAGATCTTGATATCTTGGCTGTCAGACCCGGCGGCACCAAAATCCACAACGGGCGGAACCCTTTTAAGGGGTCCGCGGTCCGTAGATGCTGCTGATGGTTTTGGCTATAAATAGCAAAGCCAAACCAAGTAGTTTTTCATCACTTTCCATCATACTCTCTTACATATCTTCTCTCTAACCTTTCTAACTCAGTTTCATATCATATTAGTGATCTCTTTTGTAGCAAAGAAGATCAAGTCACATTCAAGCTTCAAACGAGAAGTTGGAAGTCTTGTTTGTTTAGTGTTGTATGATCTAATGTTGATTCATACTTCATTGTTGTATTAAACCATCATAATCTTGTGAGTGTGAGTGGTTAGTATTTTAGTCCTCAAAATACATTGTGTGTGGGAGTAGTTGTACCCTTGGAAAGAACTCGACATCTAGCTTAGTGTCGGAAATAGTGTAAGCGAAGTGTAAAGGTTTTCTCCGCCGGTGAAAGGAGCTTGTTGACTAGTGAATTAAACTCTCGAGTGTGAGACTCGGGGAGTGGAGTAGGGCAAGGAAAAAGAGTCCTTGTAGACCGAATCACTATAAACAACTTGTTGTGGTTTGATAATTTCTTTCCTTATTTACTCTTTACATATTGCTTGCATATTTCATTAACATATCTAAGATCAATATCAATTGATCTTTTCAATAAGTTTCAAAACAAAGTTTTTAATTGGTAAACTATTCAACCCCCCTTCTAGTTTTCTACAATTGGTACCAGAGCCTCGTTGTTCAAGAATTTCTAAAATAATTTGTATTTTATAAACTTGAAACGATCCATGGATTCTGAAAACTTTAAAGAAGGGCAATCTATGCAAAGACCACCACTCTTTGAAACCAATGAATTTATCTATTGGAAAAACCGTTTTGAAACATATGTAAAGTCAAAAGATATATATCTTTGGTTTATTATTGTTAAAGGGGATTTTAGTTCTACAACAAAGGACATTTCTGTTGATAAACAAAAGAAATTAGTTGCTAAAAATAATGAATCTAAAATGATGCTTTACAATGCTTTACCTAGAAAAGAATATGAAAGAATTTTTATGTGTGAAACCGCCAAAGATATTTGGGAATCTTTGATTGTTACACATCAAGGTAATTCACAAGTCAATGATAACAAAATTGATCTTCTTGTTCAACAATATGAACAATTTGTTATCCCTGAAGATGAAACCATTTATTGTGGCTTTGCTCGCTTTAATACTATTATTACATCACTTAAAGCACTTGATGAATCTTTTCGTAGTAAGAACTTTGTCAGGAAATTTCTTAGAGCACTCCATCCCAAATGGAGAGCTAAAGTGACCGCTATTGAAGAATCAAAAGATCTCTAAAAAATGTCACTAGACGAGCTAATCGGTAACCTCAAAGTACACGAAATGGTGATGGAGAAAGATTCGGAGATCATCAAAGGAAGAAGGGACAAGATCAAATCCGTTGCTCTAAAAGAAAAGGCGGAATCAAGTGATGATGACGAATCTTGCTCCGGTAGTGAAGATGAGGAATATGCCATGGCCGTTAGAGATTTTAAGAAGTTCTTTAGAAGAAGAGGAAAGTTCGTAAGACAACCTCGAGAAGAAAAGAAGCCATTCCGAAAAGATCGGGATGACAAAAAGGGTAAAGGTGAAAGAAAGTGTTTTAGATGTGGTGATGCAAATCATCTCATAGGAGAATGTCCCAAGCCACCTAAAAGCAAAACTCAACGAGCTTTTGTAAGTGGTGCTTGGAGTGATAGTGAAGACGATGAAGAATCAAGCAAGGAAGAGATCGCTCTAATGGCACATGAGTCAAATGAGGTACTTTCCGACTCTTCTTACTCTTCTATTGATGATGACACTTTGCAAAAACAATATAATCAATTGTGTGAGCTAAGTCTAAAAATCATAACTAAAAATAAATTTTTAAAAACCAAAAAGGAATTTTTGGAAAATGAAGTTTATGAGTTAAAAGAAAAAGCAAAACGACTTGAAAAGGGAAAAGCAAATGACGATGGTTGTAAATCATGTCAAGAGCTTAATCTTGAAATAGAAAAACTAAAGCTCACACAAGATGTTCTAATCGAAAATAATTCTAAATTTAAAAGGTTTAACAAAAACATCGCTCTTGCCGATGAAATAGTTAAAATCCATAAAACACCAGGAGACATGAATGGGCTAGGATTTAATGAAGTATTAATTCCAAAGAGTCAAAACAAAACGGCCGAAAAAGACGAACAATTTGTCAAAACTGCTGCAGTACAGCACGGACCAGACGGAACCAAAATAAGGGTTCCGTCCGTTGAAACAAATGGTGCCGTGGGTACTTCAGCAGGACAGAATGTTCGTAATACGGACCGTACTGAATTTGTCAAAGTAACAAAGAAAACCAAGGATAGTGTTAAACTAAAACCAGCTGTTACATCAGGAGTAGGACTTGCTCAAAATGAATTTAGATAAAAAAAACTACTCAACAACGATATAAAGCACCTTTTGCCAAACGCCCCTTTCCTAAGAGCAACCACAACGTACAACCCAACTACCAACACAGTGGTTGGAATCAAAACTTCCCTAGACCATATCAAACTCCATATTACATGTCATGGAACTCTTTCCCATCATTTCCATACATGAATCAAATCAATGGTATGTTTAACCCAAACGGACCCATGAGATATTGGGGACCAAATGCTTGAGTTATTTGCTTCTTAGGTATGCTTGAAAGTTGGATTGGAACCTGATGAATGGATAAAAGATAGTGGATGCTCACGGCATATGACGGGCAACAAAAGTCTCTTCTCATCATACCAAGAGTATGACGGAGGTAATGTCACTTTTGGTAGTAATCTCAAAAGCAAAATCATTGGCAAAGGTACGATCGCTCATAACTCCCTAACTATTGAAAATGTTGCTCATGTGGATAGGTTAGGATTTAATCTACTTATTATTAGCCAATTATGTGATAAAAAGTATAAAGTACTATTTGATGAAAATGGTAGTAAAATACTAAAAGATGGTATCACCATAGCTAAAGGAGTTAGGAAAAATAACATATACGTCATGAAGATAGATAAAACATATAACAACAAACTTTGTCTAACAACATTAGATGATAGCTCATCTCTTTGGCATAGACGCTCAGGTCACGCTAATATGAGACTTATACAAAACCTATCTTCAAAAGAGCTAGTTAGGAATTTACCTAAACTAAAATATGACCAACACTTTTGCGACGCTTGCAAAATTGGTAAACAAACCCATAGTAGTCATAAATCTAAAAATATGGTGTCCACATCTAAGTGTCTAGAATTATTGCATATGGACTTGTTTGGTCCATCCGCTATAAGAAGCTACGGAGGCAACTTATACACTTTGGTCATAGTAGATGATTACTTAAGGTTTACTTGGACGTTGTTTTTGAAAACAAAAAATGAAGCTTTTGATAAATTTGAAATTCTTAGCAAGAAAATTCAAAATCAACTAGGTGTTAAAATTGTGTCGATCCGAACGGATCATGGTCGTGAATTTGACAACGAAACTCAATTTGGAAACTTTTGTGATACAAATGGTATAACACATAACTTTTCCGCTCCACGAACACCTCAATCAAATGGAGTAGTAGAACGTAAAAATAGAACAATTCAAGAAATGAATAGAACAATGCTTAATGAACAAAACATTCCTCAAAAGTTTTGGTGTAACGCCGTTGACACCTCTTCATATATTTTGAATAGAGTCTTAATACGTCATTTCTTAAACAAAACACCATATGAGCTTTATAAAGGTAAAAAGCCAACGTTAGGATATTTTAGAGTCTTTGGTTGTAAATGCTTTATTCTTAATACTAAGGATTATCTCACCAAGTTTGACCCAAAGTCTTATGAAGGTGTATTCCTTGGCTATTCTCAAACTAGTAAAGCTTATATTGTCCTAAACAAAGAAACAATGATAGTCGAGGAATCGTTGAACATAACATTCGACGAAAGTCCACCTCCCTCTAAGACATCACCTTTGGTAGATGATGACTTAGTTGAAAGTCAAATGATAGAAAGTCAAGAAATAAATAATAATAACAAGGAAGATGAACCATTAAATAAGGATATTGTCAACATCAAAGAATCTAAAAGTCATCATTTAGAAAAGGTCATAGGACAACTTAATCAAAGAACCTTAAGGTCACAAGCCCAAAATCAAAGTAATTATTTTTGTTTTGTATCCACCATAGAACCGAAAAACATAAATGAAGCAATAAAAGATGAATCATGGGTAATTGTCATGCAAGAAGAATTAAACCAATTCGTTAGAAATGATGTTTGGAAATTAGTTCCAAAACCTAATGATCAAACCATAATTGGAACGAAATGGGTTTTTCGAAATAAAATGGATGAAAATGGTATAGTATCTAGAAACAAAGCTAAGCTTGTTGCACAAGGCTATAATCAACAAGAAGGTATTGATTATGATGAAACTTATGCTCCGGTAGCTAGACTCGAATCTATTAGAATATTACTTGCCTATGCATGTGCTTATGACTTTAAATTATTTCAAATGGATGTTAAAAGTGCTTTTCTTAATGGGTTTATTAACGAAGAAGTGTATGTTGCTCAACCTCCCAGTTTCACCGACTTTGAGAAACCACATCATGTCTTCAAACTCAAGAAAGCATTGTATGGTCTTAAGCAAGCACCAAAAGCTTGGTATGACCGACTTAAGACTTTTCTTATTGATAAAAAATACACTATGGGATTAGTAGATAATACTCTTTTTACCAAGAAAAAGGAATCACATATTATCATTGTTCAAATATATGTTGATGACATTATATTCGGATCAACTTGTCAAGAGCTATGTGATGATTTCTCTAAAATCATGCACGACGAGTTTGAAATGAGTATGATGGGTGAGTTAAATTTCTTTCTAGGACTTCAAATTAAACAACTAGAAGATGGCATATTTTTTAACCAATTTAAATATATAAAAGACATGCTTAAGAAATTTGGTCTTGAAGATTCCAAACCAACTAAAACACCCATGTCCTCGGACACCAAACTCACCAAGGACGAAGAAGGTGAATCCGTAGATAACACTAAATATAGAGGAATGATTGGTAGCCTACTCTATCTTACGGCTAGTAGACCCGACATTATGTTTAGTGTTTGTCTATGTGCTCGCTTTCAAGAAAACCCAAAGGCATCACACTTAGAAGCCTTAAAAAGGATTTTTAGATACATTAAGGGAACAACGTGTTTAGGATTATGGTATCCCAAAGGAACGGGTGTAGAAACCATAGTGTATGCCGACTCGGATCATGCCGGTGATTATGTCGATAGAAAAAGTACAAGTGGTATTTGCACTTTTGTTGGACATTGTCTCACCTCATGGTTTGCAAAGAAGCAAATGGCCTTAGCCATCTCAACTACTGAAGCCGAGTACGTCTCAGCCGGAAAAGCATGTCAACAAGCTCTTTGGATGAAGCAAGCTCTCGTAGATTACGGAATTCATCTCAACGACATTGTGATACTTTGCGACAACAAAGGAGCCATCGATCTCAGCAAGAATCCCGTTCAACATGCCCGTACAAAGCATATTGAAATCCGTCATCACTTTTTTCGCGACAATGTTCAAAAAGGAAACATCTCAATCGAGAAAGTATCCTCCGAAGATAACATTGCCGACATCGTAACTAAGCCTCTTAAACGAGAACCTTTTAATCTTCTTAGACTTGGTTTAGGGTTAATGGAACCAAACATGTAGGATAAACATAGCCCAAAACATTAGAATAGTCAAAACAAAACAATTTTGTCTTGTATCTGCTACTGTAGCCACGGCACCAAACGATAACACGGACGGAACCAAAATTTTGGTACCGTCTGGTCCGTGGTGTCTACAGAAGCAAAACTGCTACCTACAAAACATCTTCTTCCTCAAAACCCACTTTACCAAAACGTGTAAACATTAAACCAAGCTCATTATTGACATCTTCCCACTCACTAATCACTGAAGATAACATCATTGTAAGTATCCTAACTACATTTTATCTCTTAATTCTGAGTCTAGGATTCTTATTTATGCACAAAACTATCACAAATCATTACATGGGGTTTTATGTATGCTTTTATACCAAATATGAATTCAATTGGCAAAATGCATAACTAGTCATTGAAATTAGGTACTACATTATCATATTGCATAAACAAATCATGTTTCCCACTAATCAATAGATAATGAATATAAGGCCTTATTCAAATAACCAAACACCCCATGTCAAAAATTTTGAAAAGCTTCTCACTTGTAGGAAAACAATTCTTTTCATTGTTAATACAAATAGAAACGTTAGATTTTCATCACTTGCATGCTCTTGAATACTAAAGGTATTGCATAACTAATATGCATTCCCCGGGTATATTCAAATGAAGCCACATTGAATTAGGAGCATTTGGGTTATCTCATGGTATTTGCCAAACACCCCACTAAAACCATTTTTGTGCATAAAATGACTCGAGATAACCGCAACTCCAAATTGTTTTCATATAGGCACACACTAGAACCAAAACGTTAAAGTTTATTCTCATCTTTAACATATCAATTCTTGTCCTTAGGAATAACCATGGTAGCCGCAAGATTCTATGATCACAAAGATACCCTTGGGTATATTCCCAAACATCACAAAACCAAAGGACTTTCCAAGGAACAAGTAGAAATATTTAGGGGTCTAGAATCAAGGTACTTCCATGAGGGTAGAACTATTCACTCATCCTTCCTTGAAAATACCATTCTCCGTGAAGAACTAGCCACCATTCAATTCGATTGTCTTCTTGACA
This sequence comes from Chrysanthemum seticuspe, assembly GCA_019973895.1. NCBI lineage: Eukaryota > Viridiplantae > Streptophyta > Magnoliopsida > Asterales > Asteraceae > Chrysanthemum > Chrysanthemum seticuspe. The sequence goes on from BPTQ01000001.1 coordinate 271,085,884, forward strand.
TCGATGAACCAATTTGTCCTAGGTTTGTGTTAGAATTCTATGCTAGTGTGATCGGCTTTAGTGATGAAGACGATGATGAATTTTGTCTTAGGTTTAGAATCAATCAAAATGACTACACCATCACCTTAGCCAACTTTGCTCAAGTGCTAGGAATTCCCAACCGAGGGACTTGTGTCTACTCGGATAAATGGTCACTCACCGTTCTTGATGCAATTAATGACCGCACTCTTCCCTACCAAACCCGTTTGGCCGATAAGGATGTTATCCGTGGACACCTTTTTAACCCAAAGGGTGATACAACCCGAGTTACCCGAAAGGGAAAAGAGGTAAACCGAGATCCATATGGAATGGAGCTAAATGAACTTAAGCCCGAATTTAAGAAATGGGAGGAACTACTTAGAGCCAACATCATTAGCACCATAGGAAATAGGGATCACATAAACGCTTGCCTTTGTCACATGCTCTACAACTTGTCCACCCGACAACCATTCAATTTAGCCTACTACATCGCTAGGAGAATGATTGATATTCCAACTCAAGGATCGGTTGCTCTTCCATACGGGATGCTTCTCACCCGTCTCTATAGAAACTTTGCACCAATTCCACCAACCCCAAAAGGGATGCACCTTCACTATGAACTCATCCCTCACATCTTTGTACCTTTGAGTGATGAACGAGTTGCTAAGACAAAAGGCAAGAGAGCAAAACCTCCAACTCCATCATCATCATCAAATAGCTCCGAGGATGGTCTTCCAAGCTCTCATCTTCCACCTCATGAGTATTATGCGTCTCTTCCCGAGATCAAAAATGAATCAGCGGAATTCAAGCAAACTAAGGGAATGTTTAAGTGCCTTGGTAGGATGATGAACAAGATTTACAAGAAGTTGGACAAATGAGGGTACTTTAAGGAGTGTTTGGAACAATACATTATTGTTAATGTTTGATACTATTTAGTTGTTTTTATTATGTAGGATGATAATATAACTTGAAACAATGTTGTATGCTAACAATCTCATGCAGGGGGATAGCACAAGTATGCTATCAAATTTTACCCATTTTCACTATAATGTGAAAATCAAAAAGCCTTGCTCAAAATCTATGCTCCACTATGTTTATACATGTGTTATTTACTTTTCCTAACTAGAAATGTTTAGTGTCACATGTTTTGAGAAAAATTTTAGGTTTCGGAAAAGTCCCCGACACCTAAAAACCTACTCTGTCTAGTTTTTTGCACTGCACGGACCAGACGGCACCAACGATTTGGTACCATCCGTTATGTAAATTGGTACCGCCGTACCTGTACAGGCGGACCAGACGGCACCCTTTTTAGGGTTCCGGCCGTGTAATTTTTTGGTGCCGTGGATCCTCCAGGTAACTTTCTGAATTTCGACTCTTTCGTGATTCCAAATTACCATCCATTACTTATAAGTCAATCTTAACTAGTTTATACTCTTATTAGAACTAGTATAATTCACTTAGGTATATAAGAAATCCATTTCCCACCAAAATTTAAAAATTTGAAAAATCCACCCAAGGAGCCCTTTGGCATAAAGGAAGGAACCAAATTTTTGGTACCTTCAAATCCGTGGGTAATCTGATTGTTAGGAAATTCCACTCATTAGCACACATTCATTGCAAATCTTTTCTTCTTCACTCCATCTCTCTTGTATGGATTGACTTGGGTGATATGACTAGCATTCAACCCACTTCCAAATCATTAGAAACCTCATCTCTTCAATGGTTTAACATCAAATCAAACACATTTCTCCATAATTTTTCACTTCTATAAATTGAGAGGTTTTACCATGATCATCCTCACACCTTCTTCATTCTTACCATTATCTAGCAAAGAAAAACCCAAGTCAAAAATGACAAAATCCTCTCCTAAACCTTGCAAGAAAACCGCTAGAATTAGTGTGAGGCCTTGTTGCTTCGTTAACCTTAGCTCCTCATCCGAGTATTCTCCACTCACTATCTCATCTCCCATCCGAGATGATACAAGCCTTACCTTGGTCACACCTACTCAATCACACATTGTGATCACCACTCCACCACCTACAAAAACACCAACTTCACCTCCACCGGCACCCATCCAAACATCCAAAACACCATCACCACCTTCACCACCAAGGTCTCCAACTCTTATTCCTATGGATTTATTTTCAACTCCACCAAATTCACCAAATCCTTTATTGGAGGACTTGGATGACTTGCCTCCTAGGCCAAATCATCCACCACCATTGCCATCCTTTGGCACAATTGAGCGGATTGCTCATGAGTCACCTCGGTCATCTTTTGACCCAAACGCCCCATTAGGGCCTAAACCTCTTCTCTTCCACCCCATTCACAAAGACATTCATGGTCCTTTGTATGGGGACCATCCACTCCCCACATCAATGTCTCCTCATCTTGAGGACATTGAGGAGTGCATGTGGGATGCTAATCCCACTAGAATTCAAAGGCATGGTGGATTCTCACCTTGAGGACAAGCCGAACTCCACAACCTCCACCAATTCAAAGGCATGGTGGATTCTCACCTTAGTGAGACTATGCAAATGCAAAATGCTTTGCTAGCCTCCATCATGACCACCCCAAACATCCCCAACAATACCAACACATCTACCATTCCACCACCACAACCTTCCCAAACATACTACCCCCTAGGCATGGTTGCTCAATTTGTGAGCAAAAGGCCCAAACCGTTGAAAGGACCCGGATTATGGTCCATGACTTTCAAGAGGAAATGAGGTTCATCCTCAATCACATCCTTGAACGCCTCAACGCTCTTTCTCATCCACCATCTCATTAGGATGGTCATAGACTAGCATTTCTAAGTTTTTCTTTTCTTAGAATTATTTTCTTTTTCTTGTACTAAAACACATCATTGTGTTCTCTTTTCATGATCTTTATTCATGAAAAAAAATTTACTAAATGAATGGTGTTTTTTATATTGTTGGTGCTTTTGCATAGTGTTTGGAAATACTTGTGAATGATCATTATTACTAACATTTTTTTTGTAGCATTATTTTCACAATCCATATATCTTCCCATTAAGCACCCAATTTAGGGGGAGCTTTGAACAAGGGGGAGATGATGGCTCGGGCTCATTACATTCCGCATCGCCTCTTTTTTTTTGTTGAGACAAAAAGGGGGAGAAAATATAGAACTTGTTTACATTTGTTATATTTGACTTTCTGAAAAAGTCAAACATAATACTTCATTAAGGTAATACTTGACTTTCTGAAAAAGTCAACTGCATACTTTGACTTTCTGAAAAAGTCAACATCATGCATCAACTAATGAATACTTTGACTTTCTGAAAAAGTCATACATCATACACTTACATTATCATTTCCTTTTCAAGTTCTAAAACTAATATTTTTATAACTCTTGCACAAACTTTGTATCTTTTATAAAAATAAAATTTATATTTTGTCCTCAACAAAAAGGGGGAGATTGTTAATATAAATATCGTCATTAAACGTTATTTATATTTTTGATCTTTGCCTAAGTTTTGTTAACGACAAAAGTAAATTTAATTTGTATAAAAGCTTAAAGCTTGTCAAGTTTAATAGATATTAAAACAAGCTTTTTCAAACAATATCTTCATCATTCAAGCATTTACATTTATGATTAGTTATATCTTAATATGACTCTAATCATTATGTATGATAGTAGTTTTTAGAATGTGTTAGGTTCTTAAAACCAAACACTACTTAAGTACTTGCATATTTCTTAAAATAGAAATACAACATATGACATCATGTTATGCATCATGGAAATCATTGAAAGATTTCATTAGATATTTTGTGTGGATTTGTACTCTTCATATCTTACACAATCTTACATAGATATGGTTGACTTTGGCAAGATCTTGATATCTTGGCTGTCAGACCCGGCGGCACAAAAATCCACAACGGGCGGAACCCTTTTAAGGGGTCCGCGGTCCGTGGATGCTGCTGATGGTTTTGGCTATAAATAGCAAAGCCAAACCAAGTAGTTTTTCATCACTTTCCATCATACTCTCTTACATATCTTCTCTCTAACCTTTCTAACTCAGTTTCATATCATATTAGTGATCTCTTTTGTAGCAAAGAAGATCAAGTCACATTCAAGCTTCAAACGAGAAGTTGGAAGTCTTGTTTGTTTAGTGTTGTATGATCTAGTGTTGATTCATACTTCATTGTTGTATTAAACCATCATAATCTTGTGAGTGTGAGTGGTTAGTATTTTAGTCCTCAAAATACATTGTGTGTGGGAGTAGTTGTACCCTTGGAAAGAACTCGACATCTAGCTTAGTGTCGGAAATAGTGTAAGCGAAGTGTAAAGGTTTTCTCCGCCGGTGAAAGGAGCTTGTTGACTAGTGAAGTTAAACTCTCGAGTGTGAGACTCGGGGAGTGGAGTAGGGCAAGGAAAAAGAGTCCTTGTAGACCGAACCACTATATACAACTTGTTGTGGTTTGATCATTTCTTTCCTTATTTACTCTTTACATATTGCTTGCATATTTCATTAACATATCTAAGATCAATATCAATTGATCTTTTCAATAAGTTTCAAAACAAAGTTTTTAATTGGTAAACTATTCAACCCCCCTTCTAGTTTTCTACACATTTTATAATTGTAAACAAACAAATTTTTTTCATTTTATCATAATTATCATTTCTATTCTCACTTTAATTACAATATACCAAACACTACGTTAATTTTGACAATACTCCATCATATTAGAGACTTGAGTTTCTGAGAACATATGCTAGACTTGCAATTTGTATTTATATCTTTGTGTGATTTTGATGTTTAACTTTAATGTGTTACCAGGTTGGTGTACAAATGAAAACAAGAGAAAAGATCAATATAGACCATATATTTGCAATATATCTAATGAACCAATCATGTCCAATCATTTTTTGATCAAAACAAAAAACAAATAAACTTTCACCATTTTTTCAAAAATTAAATATCTCGCAAACCGTTAATCGTTATGCGAAAAAAATTATATTATCGCGACGAGAATTAAATTATTTTTCTATAAATATGCACTTCTATATACTTTCGACTAATTTTTTTTTTTCATAACTTTCGTCTAAAAAATCACATGTGATTTTTAAAATGAATCACATGTGATTTTTCTCGTCGAAAATCTTGAAAAAAAAAAGTTCATCAAAAATATATAGAAGTGCATATCTATAAAAAGATAATTTAATTCTTGCCGCGATGGTGGATTTTTGGTAGCTTGAAAATTTATCGTTTGCAAGATTGTTTGTTTTAAAAAAATGAAAAAAATAGTTTTTTTTATTAATTTTGATGAAAAATGAATGATTAAGATTGATTCATTAAATCTATGACAAATATAAGATCTATATTGACCTTAACTCATGAAAACAAAAATTTGGACTAGATATTTATTGAGTTGGAATAATTAAGACCACACAAGATTTATAGTTTGTGAATGAAGTAAAACTTTTTTATGATAAAAATAATAATACAATAAAAAAGGTAGGGACGGGTTAAAGAATATAAAAGATTGAGGAAAAAATCATACAATGAGAAAACCTCAAAAGTATAAAGGGATGGAAACAACAGTTTTACTCTCATGTGCCATGCACATGAAGAGATTTAGCAGACTATATTATCAGAAGTTAAGGATGGTGAATGCAGCTTGAAACGTTCATCATGTTCTTAAGATTAATATATAAGAGAAAGTAAAAGAAAATGAAAGTTGAAAAAAAATTGTGTTCTCAATATTTTTTAAAGAAGAAAATAAACGAAGATAATGGAAGTGGAAAGAAAATTTGATGTTTTTACACTTTAAAATCTTCCTTCCATTTTTGGAGGAAGATGAAGGAAGAGAAGAGTGGTTGATTCTCTTCTTTTCTTTTCTCCCCTATCTCTTCACTTTTTTTTCCTATACAATATTAACTTGAGAACATATCGTCATGGACGGTAGATGCAATTTTGAACAAAACACAAGGATGATCTGTGTAATTTACTCTAAATATAATGAAGCAGTAAAAACTAAAAAGTATAAGTATTGGGCCTGAACTTAACGATAGTTTATAAAAATAAAAATAGGGTTTCATATTGTTTCACCCTGAAACAAAACACAATTCTTTCTTTTTCATTCAGATACTTCAATCTATACCATTTTTTGTGGGTGCATTAGTAATTTGCATATAACAAAGTGCATTTCCAAACCTGCGTTTTGGCGCAGCAGGTAGCTACATGCATTTTCAAACCTGCGTTTTCATCTTCTCAAAACGCAAATAATCAATTGTGAAAAAGTTATTTCCAAACACTATAAACTGATCATTCGCGGTTGTAAAACGTGATAAACAGATAATCCATGTCACAACGCAATCCCAAACACTCCCGAAATAAATGAGACTTGCCATCTATAAATCTAAGGGCTAAAGGCTAAAAGCAAAGGAAAATAAGACATATATGCGTTATGTATATTAAGTTGGTTAGAGATGATTATTTGTATGGGATAAGTAGGGATGCAGTGGATCGGATATGGATCGGGTGGAGCCATTTTCATATCCATTTCCATATTATTTATCATCGTCCATATATATATATATATATATATATATATATATATATATATATACATATATATATCCATTTAATTTTGATTTATCCATTCATATCAACATCTAACGGATAAAGTGGGTAAATGAATATCCGTTGGAGAAAAAATCTCGTTCATCTAAAAATTCTCTATTTTAATCAAAATAAAATGTATATTGTTATGTAAGCAAACAATATGCCACACTAAAGCATAGTGAATGACATTTTGTTCTCATGATTTCATGTTTACTTTTGCATCAAAAACTTATTTATAACTTTCGACCACTTAAATAAAGTCTATATATGGTAGTTTTAAAACGCAAACTAAGTTTTGTAAGAAAAAAACCAAAATGTTAAATGAAGTTAACCAAGAAATAATCACACAAAACTTATATTGACATGTTAATAAGAACCAAGTTTGACGACAATCAAGCCCTGATTTCATATTAACATGTTAATCCACAATCATTGTATTTTATGCAGCTCTCTAAACTTTTTCGACTTACATAATGCCAATCACGCATCACGCCCAAGTTTTGGTTTTGAAGAATATCCAAAACGAAGGAAACGCATAAAAGGTGAAAAGATAAATCTGGAAACAACCTTCAATGGCATATTAGGGCTCAAATCGGATCTTCAGATATTATATATCCAACCACCCTTGATAACTTTAAGTTCCATGTCTGTTGGTGACAACTTAGTGGCCAGTGTGATGGTGATGACAGTTCAGTGGCCGGTACAATCGATGACGAGTGATAGGGCGGTGGTGATTATGTGTGGATTTAAATTGTGTGAGCGGAAAATGAAAATTTGAAAGCCCAAAATAGAATTAGATTCCGCCTCTTTTTAATTCATATTCGGACCGGTGATAATAAGAGATTTTTATGCTTGTGTTAATTATAAACACCGGTCCTTATTTATTTTGTATATATAGACAAGTGCTAATCACACTCATGAGTCTTAAAAATGTTTGGCGGGTTGAAAATCGTGTTTAAACTTGTGTCTTTTGTAAAGGGTCTTAATGAAGTAGCCTTAAAGGTATAATTTGTAGTAGTGTATCATAATAGGATACGATCTAAGATGAAATAAAACCCGCTATGCATATACCAATATACTACTAAGAGCATTTACTATAGTGGTTTGTGAAATGGTTTATAGAAAGATGAAGATGTTTTAAAATGTGCAAATTATAGTGGATGTATATTTTAAGCATATGTGGCATGAATATGTTTATAATTTTGAAAAGATCAAAAATATTAATCTTTTAGAAGTGTTTATAATGTTTTATGGTTTGAAAAGTTTTATAAATATGTTATCTATAGTGGAAATAAGCTTATAATATGAAAATGTTTATAAATTAATGATATTTTAATTGTGTAAACTTTTTTAAAAGTTCATCATAGATACCTTAAGTTCTTAATGTGAATAGACTCGCATAAAAATTTGGTTTTCTAACAACTTAATGATTTAAGCCCATAAGAAAATGATTTTTTTTTTTATAATTATTTATGGACTAATATTTCATGAGAATATCCCATCTCTATTAGAAAAGAAGAAACTGAACTGCAAAAACATAAAATTTTGGTTTTCTAACAATTTAATGATTTAAGCCCATAAGAAAATGATTTTTTTTTAATTATTTATGGATTAATATTTCATGAGAATATCCCGTCTTTATCGAAAAAGAAGACTGAACTGCAAAAACTTAAAATTTTGGTTTTCTAACAATTTAATGAGTAAGCCCATAAGAAAATGATTTTTTTTTTAATTATTTATGGATTAATATTTCATGAGAATATCCCATCTCTATCGGAAAAGAAGAAACTGAACTGCAAAAACTTAAAATTTTATTTTTCTAACAATTTAATGATTTAAGCTCATAAGAAAATGATTTTTTTTAATTATTTATGGATTAATATTTCATGAGAATATCCCGTCTCTATCGGAAAAGAAGAAACTGAACTACAAAAACTTAAAATTTTGGTTTTTTAACAATTTAATTATTTAAGCCCATAAGAAAATGATTTTTTAAAAATTATTTATGGATTAATATTTCACGAGAATATCCCGTCTCTATCGGAAAAGAAGAAACCGAACTGCAAAAACTTAAATTTTGGTTTTCTAACAATTTAATGATTTAAGACCATAAGAAAATGAATTTTTTTTAATTATTTATGGATTAATATTTCATGAGAATATCCCGTCTCTATCGAAAAAGGAGAAACTCAACTGTAAAAACTTAACAAATTGGAAATTAGTTACTCCTACTTATAATTTTATATGTTTATTTTTAAAGCAAGTAGTGCACTCAATCTCTATGGCTGTATAGACGTGATTACGATTTGATAATATTCTCGAGTCAAATGTCATGATTTAACATCATAACCAATCTATCTCTTTCATGTACATGCATGTAATAATATAAAAAGTTATGTTTTGCTAACACTAACATTTAAGTTGTGGGCAACAGATCCAATTGTTATTATAATTTATTATATGATAAAATAATATCACAATCAATTGTTAATTGTATTTTAATTTTCTTAAACAACATCCGTGTTTTTTATATTTTGCATTCAATATAATGACAATCCTTCAATGATTGTTATGTATTGATAACCCATAAAATTAAACTTAACACCTTAACAAAATCTAACAAGCTGCTTAACAAAATTAAGCTAAATAATATGTGTTGAATTATTCAACTTATTAAATAAATAACAATTTTATGATGGCTCAAGATATATGCATGCAATCAGGCCCGGAGGGGATGGGGTGGCTAGTGGGTGCTAGGCCCCCCCCAACTAGCCCAAGAAGCTTATAAGTATATAGCCCAAAAGCCCAGTTTTTAGAAAAATACTCATTGAGGCCCCTCCCAATATCAGTCCAAGTGTCCAACTTTGTTATCTTATTTTTCACAGAAAGAAAACAACAATTAGGTGAGACCAACCATCATTCTCTGACTTCTCTCAATTATCAAAACCAAGTAACCAACCGATCAAAATTCACTCATCTAAATATCTAATAAGGTATGCTCTTAATTATTTAGTTTTCCACTCTTTAGTATTTGATCAAAATTAGTTATTTGTGTTTAGAATATTTTGGGGTAAATGAATTATGAATGGATCGAATGTTTTTTTTGTGTGCAAATTAATGATCAGTTGAATGCTAAATAAATGATACTATTTTTTTCTTCATTACTTGTTTGCTTATTACTATTAGTTGTTATTTGTTAAGGTCGAATGCTTTTTTTTGTGTGCAAATTAATGATCGAATGTTTTTTTTGTGTGCAAATTAATGATCAATTGAATGCTAAATAAATGATACTATTAGTTGTCAAGTTTTAGTTTTATCAATTGTTATTTGTCAAAATTCTAATAAAAATTAGTTCATCACAGTTTGAGACTTTGAGTGAATCATGTTTCACTGTGATAATTTGTTGTATACTTACATGTTCCTAAAGGCTAAAACTAATGTAGCAAGTTAGTAGAGAATAACAGGTTACTTTTTATAAGTTATAAGATTTAAAAAAATTGATTATTGACTTGTTGATTACTTTTGTTACAGAACATCTATGTTTTTAGGTTGACTCATGAGAATGAAGAGAACAATAGACTCTTTTTTCAAGCCTGTAAAAGATGTTGTTCATGAGCCCGAAACTCAAACTCAAAATCAAACTAATGGTGATAATATTATGGAAGAGTCGCCTGGAGCTAGATTTGAACCACAAACAAATACTACCTTGAATTCGGATGAGGTCACATTAGAATCTTTGATTCGTGATCCAGGCGTGCGACCTCCAATGTCGAGTTATCCAAGTAACCAACAAGATGAGATTAGACGACTTTATATTAGGTTGGGACCTTATCAACTTGTTAAAGCACATTATCCTCTTAGTCCGTGTGGTTTTCATAAGCGTAGTTTCCAAGCAGTGTGGTTTAAAAGATTCTGGTGGTTGGAATATTCTGATAAGAAAGATGCTGCATTTTGTTTTCCGTGTTATCTTTTTGGTAGGAAGCCTATTGGGAGAGTTGGATCAGATACGTTTACTGCTAAAGGTTTTAGTAATTGGAGAAAGGTTAATAGTGGCAAAGATTGTCCTTTCGTCAGTCATGAAGGTAAGACTCCTGCCTCGGCTCATAATTTTTCTGTGAGATGTTATGAAGATTTGAAAAACAAAGTTTGTCACATAGAGAATGTGATAGATAAACAAACGGAAAAAGAAATAATAGACAACAGGCTACGACTCAAAGTAACTATTGACTCTACTAAGTGGCTTACGTTACAGACATGTCCTTTAAGGGGCGACGATGAACGACCCACTTCATTAAATCGAGGAAATTATCTCGAATTGGTAAAACTTCTTGCTTTATATAACAAGGATGTCGCTAGAGTTGTATTAGAAAATGCACCTCAAAATGCCAAGTATACTTCACCAGATATTCAAAAAGAAGTATTGCAAATGTTTGCTATGAAGGTACAAGAAGCCATTCGAGATGAGATTGGGACGGCAAAGTTTTGTTTAATAGTAGATGAATCTCAAGATGAATCTAAGAAAGAGCAAATGGCTATTGTGGTGAGATTTGTAGACCGAAATGGGTACATCAAAGAAAGGTTTTTGGACTTGGTTCATGTTAAAGATACGAATGCATTGACTTTAAAAAATGAGACATTATCTTCTTTATCTCATCTTAAACTTGATGTTCAAGATATTCGAGGTCAAGGTTATGACGGAGCTAGTAATATGCGTGGAGAATGGAATGGGCTAAAAGCATTGATTTTGAACGAATGTCCGTATGCTTATTATGTACATTGCTTCGCTCATCAGTTGCAACTAGCTCTTGTTGCGGCATCCAAAGATGTTTCTGAAGTGCATACATTTTTTAAGCATTTGAGCTTTATTGTTAATGTGATAGGTTCTTCAACTAAGCGTAATGATCAATTACAAGATGCTCAACTTGCAGAAATTTCACATCTAGCTGAAATAGGAGAACTTGAGGGTGGAAGAGGAGCTAATCAAATGCAAAACATTCAAAGGCCTGGAGATACAAGATGGAGTTCACACTTCAAATCCATTTGTAGTTTGATGAGATTGTTTGGTCCAACTCGTGTGGTATTGAATGACATTTGTCTTGGACGGTCTACTGCTTCTCAAAAAGGTGACGCTAAATATGCTCTTACACACTTATTATCATTTGATTTTATTCTTGTTTTGCATCTTATGAAAAAAATAATGGAGATTACGGACAAGCTTTGCAAATTTTTGCAAAATAAGTCTCAAGATATTGTCAATGCACTGACGTTGGTCTCCACTACAAAGATATTAATTCAAAAACTAAGGGATAATGGATGGCAATCACTTCTAGATCAAGTGGTTTGTTTTTGTGATAAATATAGCATCCCGGTTCCTGATATGAGTGCGACTTACAGAGATTTAGTTCAGTCTCGTCATAAGAAAGATGATGTGACTGTAGAGCATCATTATCGGGTTGATGTGTTTATTGTTGCTATTGATAGTCAGTTGCAAGAGTTGAATAATAGATTTAGTGAATCCGTTTCGGAGCTTCTTCGTCTTAGTGTTACTTTGGATCCAAAGAAACCTTTCAATGCCGATGACATATGTAAATTGGTTACAAAGTACTATCCTTTGGATTTTACCGAACAAGAGAGAATTGAGTTCAAACTTGAGTTGCAACATTTTGAGCTAGATAGTGATCCAGAATTGAAGAATGTTAGTTCACTTTCGGCGTTGTGTAAAGGATTGCAGAAAACTGAGAAGTCGGAAATGTATCCTCTTATTGATAGATTGATTCGTCTCATTTTAACTCTCCCTGTCTCAACTGCGACATCTGAAAGAGCTTTTTCAAAGATGAAACTTGTGAAAACAAGACTTCGTAGTACCATGAGTGATGACTTCCTTAAGAGTAGCTTGATTCTTAGCATTGAACGGGAGATTGTTGGTACCCTTTGTATTGAGAAAATAATAGATGATTTCTACTCCAAATCACAACGACGTGTCCAGATGATGAAGAAGAGCAAGGTACAATTTCTTGTTACTCTTAAAGATTATTATTTATCATTAACCAACCGTTTATGCTTTTATATATTGACTATTTTGCGTCACTTGAAGGTTAGTTCATGACAAAGGATTGAAGCTCAAGTGCTCAAGGTTATTAGAAGTCTTGTTTAGTTCATGACAATGAAGTAAATCTCAAGTGCTCAGGTCATTAGAATTCACATGTTTATTGATTATGTATTTTGTACTAGTTAACTTAGTCTAAAGATACAAGCTTCTTTTGTACCAGTTAATTTAGTCTAAGTTTCAACTTACAAGTTTCTTTTGTACCAGTTAGTCTAGTCTAAAGATGTAAGTTCTTCATCTATTTTTCTATATTATCATGTTTTGTACATTTCTCTTCAAACAATGTCGTGATTATTAAAAAAAAAATTTTTGGCCCCCCCTAACTTGAAATCCTGGCTCCGGCCCTGCATGCAATGAGTCATTATATATGTTTAGTTAGATATATAAATAAATCTTGTTAGTTACATGTAAATTATTGAGAACGTTTAGTTAGTCAATGATAATGATTTGTCACCTTGATTGAACAAGCCTAAAACACACTAACCGATACATATTTTAGTTGCTTGATCACGATCTATAGTTTCATTATTTTGTTTTCTTATGTAAAATGCTAGAGAAAAGTGACAAAATTTCTCTTCTACAACTCATATTTTGAAGACTATTTACCTAAAAATGTATATACACACGTAGTGGTTCACTAATTTGTGATTGTGCGTCACTATGCCTTGCACGACTATACTCCACCGAAAAAATTCACGAAAAAGAGATAGACAAAATAAATATGCGCCACTTAATTTGTCCAAAAAAATATTATTAAATTGCAATATATAATTTTGTCCCTAAAATTATTTTCAAAAGAAAATGTTAATAAAATAAGTTATCAAAGTATTAAAAAAAAAATAATAATAAAGGCAAAAATGCATATATATCCTTCCCAAAGTGAATAATTGCATATATATATCCTTTGTACAAGTTTTTTATGCACATTTTACAATGGTTTTTATGCATGCTTTAGATATATATGCAATTTTGCATTTTCGAGAGGATATATATGCAAAAGCCCCAAAAATAAACGTATTGGTAAAGTTTATAGAAGATAAGAATTAGTTAAACAGGTTGTTATAAACCCGATTAAGACGCCATGCATTTCATCTATTCAAGATTTTGATGTTTGACCATAACTAGTAAATATTAATATTTTGTACCTAAAGTTACTAAATAAATAAATTAAACACCATATTAGATCATCGTCAACCAATATCTAGATTTTTAAGCCTCATCTCGATGTATTCGATACCAATACGAAGTCGTAATTCTTAGAAATCCAAAAAAGATACAAATTTGAGTTTATATAAAACAACAATTTATTTTTATTAATTTACGTACTAATATACTAATATAAATACTACACTTTCTTAAACGAATTTGCATATCTTCAAACCATGAAGCTTGTGTTTCCATGGCTTCTCCTCTTTGTTTTCACCTTCTCCACAACCACATTCGGTGCACTCAACAAAAGTCCAAGGCTTAGTCTCGTTAATCGATCGCTAAAGGATCCAAATGCAGTTTCCGCGACTGTTTCTAAGGATCTACAATTGTTTTTCTACAACCAAACACTCGATCACTTTAACTTCAATCCGGAAAGCTATGCCACGTTTCCACAACGATATTTTATCAACTTTAAATGGTGGGGTGGTGCTAAAACGCATGCTCCGATTATTGTTTATCTAGGCGCCGAAGGACCTATAGACCAAGACATTGAAATCCTTGGATTCTTCACAGAAAACGCACCTCGCTTTAATGCTCTTTTGGTCTATTTGGAGGTACGTGTTTCATCTATACATTCTAATGTATGTTGTTTTATACTCCCTCCGTCTCAATTTAATTGTCAGGAGATAGAAATCACAAAGTTTAATAAAAGTGGGGTCACTTTAATTTTTAACCACACGAATAGAATATTCCCTCTTTAGATTCTCTAGTTTTTACTAAAAAAAAGAAAGTGGACAATCTTTAGATTCTCTAGTTTTTACTAAAAAAAGAAAGTGGACAATCTTTTTGAGACATCCAAAAATGGAAATGTGGACAATTAAATTGAGACGGAGGGAGTAATTGTATTTATATGAAGCTTATGATATTTTATGTGGCTAGCATCGATTTTATGGAGAATCAAATCCAGTCGAGTCAATCGGAGACCCTGATTCAGTCGAGGCAATGGCACAATCAGTGAAGAATGAAACCCTTCGCGGGTATTTTAACTCGGCACAAGCCTTGGCTGATTATGCAGAAATTTTGGTGCATTTGAAAAAGAAACTGCATGCCCATACATCTCCTATCATTGTTGTTGGAGGGTCTTATGGTGGAAGTAAGTCATATAACCTACTTCATAGATATTAACCGATAAAATCTATGATTTTGATGTGTGTTAAGGTATCTTAAAATCTCTAATCTTTTTTATAAAATCGATTTTTTAGTGCTCGCCTCATGGTTTCGTCTCAAGTATCCACATATCGCGCTAGGTGCTCTTGCTTCATCGGCTCCTATTCTTTACTTCAACAATCTCACGCCTCAAGATGGTTACTATTCGATTGTAACAAAGGATTTCAAGGTATATTATGATATTATTAACTTTGTAAGGAGAAAATTTGGCTTTCAAAAGGTATTAAATTGATAAAACCGTTTATGTATGCAGCAAGCAAGTGAAAATAGCTATAACACTATAAAAGAATCCTGGAACGAGATCGATAGGGTTGCTGCACATCCAGAAGGTCTCGCTATGCTTTCTCAAAAATTCAAAACTTGCTCGTAAGTGATACTACATAATAACTAGTTTTACTATATAATGTTTATACTTGTCCATTTGATCAAATTGAGTTACTTTGATATGTTTAGGCAATTAAACAATGTTTCCGAGCTTAAGAACTTCTTAGACTCCATGTATGCGGGCGCAGCTCAATACAATGCTCCACCAAAGTATCCAACGACCCGAATTTGTAATGGGATCGATGAAAGCAACGCCCCTGATATTCTAGATCGCATATTTGCGGGTGTTGTTGCTTATCAACCAGATAAAATTTGCTATAACATGACATCAGAAGTTAGTCAAACGTCCATCGGATGGCAATGGCAAGTAAGTATAAATTTCAAATAAACTTCTCAAAACTTGAGGTTCTAAATATATTTCCTTCCTTCATCAGGCTCTCTTTTTAGATTAGTAATTTCATTGAATATATATAGGTATGCAGTGAGATGGTGATTCCCATTGGTATAACTAGTAACGATAGCATGTTTCCGAGCTCACCTTACAATGCAAAAGAATTTATCGACGAGTGCAAGAAAATGTACGGTGTCACACCGCGTGCACATTGGGCTACAACTTACTATGGCGGTCAAGTAAGCAACATGTCGTCTTTCTTATTTAGCTTCTTGATTTTTATTGTTTTACGTAAATTTCAAGAGTGTTTTGTGTTTGTAACATTGTAGGACATAAATATGGTGCTTAAGAGGTTTGGTAGTAACATCATCTTCTCTAATGGTTTAAGAGATCCTTACAGTAGTGGAGGGTATGTAATATTAAACCTACCTTGCTTAAATAATTACTTGCATCGACGATGCTAATTATAATATGTGTACCATAAGCCATTACATATGCCATACCAGAATATATATCATGGTAATGTTATCTTCTCTTTTACGTTTCAGGGTTTTGGAAGATATTTCAAACAGTATTCGCGCGGTAAAAACAAGAGAAGGTATGTTTTGGTGCATACATTCGTGTTTGTTAGTATAATTAAATGCATTACGACTTGCAAATTTGCATTATCAATTCAACTCAATTGTATGAGTGTTTTATGTTCGCTTTCGTATGCAGGCTCACATTGCTTGGACATACTAAACTCACAGAAAACTGATCCAGATTGGTTGATCGAGCAGCGAAACGAGGAAGTGAACATTATTGCACGATGGTTAAGAAAATACTATCGAAATCTTGGCGTATCAAAACGATGATTAGCATCATAGCATAGGATAGTTTAGAGAGTGCAGAAATAAATGATTTGATATTAGTTAAGATTATATGTTGCATGCATGTTCACGATAGTTTTAGTTTTTTATCAACTTTGAACCGCTATGGTTGCCATTTTTTATGCTATGGAATGAACACATTTTTTTTGCGATATCATTTGTGTTTTGTTATTCATGAAATTTTAGAAGAAAGCATATTTGTTTTTTCTAAAATATTTTACGATTGTTTTTTCGGGAGTAAGATCTTATAAAAAAGAATGGAGTATATGAGTTGGCTATAGTTGAAACTTGAAAGGCCCATATGCTACTTGGTAGTGGGTTGTGTTTTGTCGGGTGTGCAAACCCAATCTCATGTCGATAAGACAATAATTTTAAGAGTAAACTACACCATTCGTCCTTGTGTAATACGTTGATCATCAAGTTTCGTCCTTTGACCAAAACAATTGCACCGTTGGTCCTTAACTGCGAAACGTTAGTCACCGTTGGTCCCTCACCCTAACTGGTTGGACTAACGGGCGTTAAGCCTTGCTAAGTGGAGGGTATATTTGTCTTTTCCCTTTGTTCTTTTATCTCTTTATCTTTCTCACATCATCTTCATTATCTGTTCCGTTCCATTATAAAACTGAATGAAAATTTGCAATATAATCCAGTTCTATTCTAGTACTCTTAAGGAACTTAAATCTTCTAAAAAGATTTTATAACTTATAACTTCAATCAAGTTACTTTTTTATGTTTGCTCAAAAGTCAAAACAACTACTTAGAAAATACATCTTATAATCTCATATAAGGTTTTAGTGAGCTTTTTATGTCTATGTTGTATTATATGCGTATGTTAAAGTTCATTCCATTCCTACAAGAAAAACAAAGAAAATATGGAATGTAATAATATATTTTATTATCTTGCTTGTTCCGTTATCTTGATCTGGTTGTTGGTGTTAGAGATTTTGAAATTTTGATTGTTTAAATATCTCTTCAGGTTGCCAGTTTTGGGGGTCACCTACTCGATGAAAACAATTTGACACTCTCATTTGCTCCAAGAGTTTCACATAAATCACAGATACAGTTTTCTTGATGGATTTGAAGCAAATGAAGATCGTATTGATTTTTAAGTGGAAATAGTCACTAGGTGGAGGTGTTGGAGGGTCTTGGACGGGTGGTGTCTGGATCTTGGTGGTGGCGGTGGTGAGTGTGGGTGTTGATTAGGTGGAGGTGTTGGAGGATGTTGGACGGATCTTGATAGTGGTAGTAGCGGGTGTAGAGTGGTCGGATCTTGAGAGTGGTTGTGGTAATGGCCGGATGTTGGCCAGATCTCGATATGTTTTGTGGGTGGGAAAAGACAAAAGTGGTGTTATCCACTCAATGGCATCCTCAACAACCACCACCATCGTCCTTCTCCGCTTGTTCACCCGTCAGACCATGCAAAACCACCATCTTCTTCATCATAGCCACCATCGTCCTCCTCCGCTTGATATGTTTTGTGGGTGGGAAAAGACAAAAGTTGGTGGTTTTGATGGTGGAAGGGGAGGAAGATGCCGCCGGAGAAGAGCTGGTCGGCGGTGGACTGGTGAAGCTGGGGTTGGGTTGTCCAGAATTCGAATTCGGGTGAGTTTGAGGCACTGCTTCTTCTGCTGTTACTGTTGATGATGGGACTCTCCATTGGGTTGAGTTGAGAGATTCCTGTGTGTGTGTTTTTTAAGTGTGTGAAAGAGATGTTGAGATGTTTGAGTTTTGAAGATGAAGATGATGATAGAGGGAGTGTGTGGTGGGGAGAGGTGGTGGGGAGAGGTGTGAAAAGACAAATATACCCTCCACTTAACAAGGCTTAACGCCCGTTAGTCCAACCAGTTAGGGTGAGGGACCAACGATGACTAACGTTTCGCAGTTAAGGACCGACGGTGCAATTTTTTTGGTCAAAGGACAAAACTTGATGGTCAACGTATTACACAAGGACGAATGGTGTAGTTTACTCTAATTTTAAAGTTAACATATTAACTTGGTGAGCTAATTCTTACCGGTTGGTTTTAAAATCGAATCAGCTGAACTTCTATGTTGGACTTGATAAGAAGTTGTTTATAAGAATCATAACAACTGATGTTAACTTTAAAGCCGCACTAGCATGGGTGGAGTCAGAATTTAATGTTAAAGGATGCCGAACTTAAAATAAAGATTATAACAATATATGTTGCTCTCAAGTCCCAAGATGAATATGTATGTCTTAACTCATGATTCAACTTAACACCACAAATAATTAAGAACTAATCTAAATCAGAAAAGAATAACTTGACAAGTAAATTTATGTTGATGTTGTATCTGATTGTTAAGTTATTTGAAATTTCAATGGGAATAAGGGGGGCTAAATGCAAATATGTTTAAGAAAGTAGCACATGGTAATATAACCAATGAATAAATTGGGCTAATTAGGAGTTGGTTCAACACCCACTAGTTAATCTACTAGCTCCATCCCTGCGTACTAGTTGTGATCTCATTCTCCAAAAACATACTCCTACATTTTTCCCTTTACTTTAATCATGTTAGTTTGAGGCATAAATAAGGGTTAATGCTATAACTAGGGGTGTTCATTCGGTTTTTAGGTTTGTAGGTTATATGATTCGGGTTTATCAGTTTGAAATATTTTATGATTAAAATCAAAGCCAAACAAAATTAATTATAGAACGGATACACCAAATCAGAATTTGATTTGGTTTCGTTTAAAACCACTAAAACCAAATTCAAGTAAACTTCACAATATTATCCTGAAATCATAAATAAAAACCTAAAAGTTTGAATAAGTTAACAAATCAAAAGTTCTCATAAAATGCTCAAGTAAATCAACAAAATGTTTCACAACTTAACATACGCAAATTAATGATAAGAGTACATGATACTTTGAAGTTAATATACTCAACAAGATATGCATCACAATTTTGATTTTAAGAAATTTTCTTTTGTTTTGAATATATTTTGAGACTTTCGAATTGTTTGGTAGAATAATACTCCAAATACTGATTGATATTCAGTATGATACAAACTATATGTATAATTTAATCTTTTTCTGTATATATATTGATATTCAGTTTTTTCTATTTGGGCTGGTTATAATTTTGTCAAATAAAACACAAAACCAAATACTGATTAAATATTTTGGTTTGGTTTCAAACAAAACCATACATCAATTAAAAAATTCGGTTCGGTTTTATTTGGCTTCAGTCTGGTTTATTTTTCGGTTTATTTGGTGTCAAACCAAACACTGAACGCCCCTAGCTATAACAGAGAAAAGTTTAACATATATCTCAAGGTTTTTAGAGATAAAGATATCAATTTTACATCACTCATTTATCTCATCAAACTAATAGAACACACTTTTATGCTTCTTTCTTAAAACTAAATTTATCAAAAGCCGTTAATTGTTATGTGAAACAGTCATACCACTACAACGAGAATCAAATCATTTTTTATTGAGGGACACTTCTATATACTTTAAACAAATTTTTTGAGATTTTGTTTTTTTAGTGTCGAGATTTACGCTCCGAAAAATCACATATGTGTTTTAAAATCACAGTTGATTTATTATTTTAAAAATTGTATGTGATTTTATTAAATAATAAATCACATGTGGTTTGTAAAATCGCATTTGATTTTTAACATAACAAATCACATGTGATTTTACAAATCAGATATGATTTTTCAGGTCGTAAATTTCAAAACTAAAAAAAACTTTAAAAAAAATCGTCGAAAGTATGTCGGTGTGATTTTACTAATCACACGTGATTTTTAAAATAACAAATCATATGTGATTTTTCATGTCGCAAATTTTAACACTTAAAAGAACTCGAAAAAAATCGTCAAATGTATATCGAAGTAATCGTCTACAGAACGATAAAGAAAATTCTCGTCGTGAACTTGCGATGCTGTATTTTTTTGTCATTAAACGATTTATCATTTGCAAGATATTTTATTTTGAAAATAGTTTGAAATGTTATTCTTTGTCTCGATGAAAAAGGTATATGGCCCGAACTTATACATTTGATCTTTAGAGAATTTGTCATCTTTGTTGATCTCACCTCAAGCAATAGTGCTCCAACCGTCTTGTGAAATTATCAGATAAATGTTCATTTGACTATTTTATTTGTTACAAAGTTTTCATCTGCACATTTTAATCAATCAGATGAAAAGGTAATAATAAAAATAACATTTTATTGGTTGTCAAATATCTATACTATATACTAATAATGTATTTAAGACTTTTTATAAAAGGATGTCTTAAAATTGTAAACATACACATCTTACTATAATTAGTTACACTATAATGTACATTAATGACACATTAAACTTTAGTATTAAAATGGATGTTACATACTTATAATAATACAAATTTATACTTGTAATTTTTATCATAAACATTCAAGTTTTGCAAAGTTTAAATGAGTATAATTATGGATATCTATATTTGTATTATTATACTTTACGGAAATTCAAACACGCATCTACATTTTTCGAACTATCAAACGCATAAATCATCAAATACTGACTCTCAAAAATTGACATGTTGGTATCGCCGCTACTTTGCGCGAGTACTATGCTAGTTTTTCTTAATATCTGTAACAAATTCACGGTATACATTTACTGTGAGACACGGAAGGAAATGTACTCCGGCTTTAAAGCCTTCACTTTATGTCATCAACTATTAAGGCTACCCACCGTCGTGACCTGGGTCACCGGCTGCCACATCAGCTTTCTCTCCCCGGCGACCAGACACGACCAAGTTGCCACTGTCGATGACTAACTTTTTATTTTTTTTTAATTCAAACATTTTAAACAACAAATTTAAAATTCATTAAAATTAAAAACATTACAATACTAAATTCAAATAAACATTACAAACTTAAACTAATAATCTAAGTTGTAGCGTGCCTTGATTGTTTCCTTAATTTCCATCAGTTCAGCTAGTTGTCGTGGGGGCAAATTTTGGTCGATTGGGGTATTGTAGAAAATTAAGTCGGTCTCCCGTTTTGATTGGGCCATGAATGCCATTTGCTGTTTTTGGAGCTCAATTTTATCTCTTTTCATCTCCAGCTCTTTTTCCCTCAACCTTATGTACGCATCTTCTATACCCTTACCTTTATCCGATTTTAACGGCTTGAATTTGAAAAAGGTTTTGGCTAACGAACCAATAAATGATTCTGATGGATGATCACGAGAGGGGGAGGATGATTTCTTCCTGGCTGCGTCATGACCTTCTGGTCGTGATTCTCTAGTATCTTCCTCATCATCAGAATCATCAACGTCTTGGAAATGCAAAAGACCTTGGGTTGACCCCGAGTTAGTTGTAGAACCCTTTGATTTCTTCCAACTATTCGTTCTGAAATCCGGCATCTCACAATTCTTCCAAGCATCATGAGTCCTCAAAATTTGCCAACACTCCTCCAAGGTGAAATCATGACCGTACATCATACGGTATTCTCTAAGAGCTTTTTGTTTGTCATCTCCATCATTGTCACCACTTCCATGATTTTTCTTGATATTATCCAAAAAAGCACAAAAATTCCCAACCCTATTACGAATCATATTCTTCTATTTGGTCGTGATGGAGTCGTAGGTTCTTTCTGAGCCAGTTTCCGTTTCAAAATATTCTATCACCTCCTCCCAAAAGCGGTGTCTGTTCATAGCGTTTCCTCTCAGCGAGTTTTCCGACACAAAAATCCAAGCTCTACAAAGCGCGATCTCTTCCGCCTTTGTCCATGGTTCGGGCTTTTTGGTTGGTTTGGGCTTTTTGCCTTTGTCCTTCGCCTTTGTAGCACATCTTGAAGGCTTCTTTGGTTTGATGGGTGACGTCTCTTCAACATCGTCATCGTCTTCTACAGGAATGGAATCGTGGTACGAACCGTGCCCCAGCGAAGCATCTTGGCTCGGATAGTTTTGGGTCGGATACTCAGGCATATAATCCTCCAAATCCATTTCAAGATTAGCACTACGAAGCAGAGAATAATTGTGATACGGTTGGGAAGGATTTAAGAAGTCCATGTTAGGACGATACGACGACCCACTTGGTTCTTGGTGGTAATCCGTATTAGATCGTTGCTGTGGGACAAATTGACGATTAACGTAAAACGGGTTTTGGTTTTGGTTTTGATTGGGTTGTGGTAGTGGTGATTGATATTCAAAAGTTGGTGGACGTAAGCGAATACCCCGATTTTGTGGTGGTGTTATGCCGGTTAATTCAAAGTTATTTTCCGGCGAGAAATTAAAATCCGATGCATTTTGGGGTAGTCGGGATCGTCAGTTTTTTTATTGTGGGGTACTTTTCTTTGACATGATGAATATGGATGAGAAGTAGTTTGAGGTTGGAAGTGAATATGGATGAGAAGTAGTTTGAGGTTGAATTGTGTTTGAAATTTTGTGTTTAGAAGTGTGTTTGATGTTAGTATTTATAGGATGTAAAGTGGTAAAGTTTTTATTAATTTTTTTTTTTTTTTTTTTTTTTTTTTTTTTAATAAATGAAACGGCAACAAATTTTGAAAAAGTGTGTGTTTGAAATCGGTTGAAAAAACAACCTATTTTGTTTTCTTTCTTGCCTCGACCGACTTTAGACCGAACACTCACACTCGCTTCGACCGACTTTAATGTTGGTCGAGTATCATGACCGACCGACTTTTTCCGGTCCACTGTGACGAGCCTAAAAGATTGTTCCATTACAAGGTATTTAAGCGACACATTGATGAAAATAAATGGTTATGTTATAGTTTAATCCATATTTTACTCTAACATCATGGTAACACTATTTGGATTCTAAGGTGTGCACGCTTTAAAATTGTTTTAAGCTATTGTGGATTCATGAGTCGGTATCGTGTTTGTGTTTCGACTTTAAGACTCAAACAATAGTGTTTGTGTATTGAAATATGGAAAACCGTATAGTGCAATGAAAATTTTGTGTCTGGTTGACTTTTTTAACGGACAAAAAACGTGTTTCAATTCTTAATGGAGGTGCCTTTCTTTTCCATCCATCAAGAAAAGCAACATGTTGTAGTAACATTTTATTGATGGTGATTTAGTTCTTGATATTTTCCTGATGATTTTGTCGCGTTTGATATAAAACATATGATATGACATCAACCGAACTGAATTTGTTAAAACCAAACCGAACTGAATATGATATGACATCAACTATTCGGTTTTTAGTTTTACTTTGGTTTTGGTAAAATGGAAACTAAAGCGAACTAAAAACCGAATTCATATAAATATATTTTTTTTTTATATATTTACATACATAAAAATAATTAAAAATACTTTTTCAAGTATAAATATATAGTTTTTAAGCTTGAAAAATATTTTTTTCTCCCAAAAAACTATATAGTTAAATGAAAAGAAAATATAAATAATTCGGGTCAACCTGAAAAGTGAAACGAATTCAAATTCGGTTTCTGGTCAGTTTAATCCAACTTAAATTTAGTTCAGTTCGGTTATCGGTTTTATCCAAAATATTTTTTTAACCGAACTAACCAAATCAAATAAATCGATAACACCACGGATACTATGACAAGCACCAGATACTTCTTGCTTACTATTAGCCCAATAAACGATATAACATGGCTCCAATAAATTATATTGTTTCATGAGATGGGCCTCATGCTGGGTCCAAAATAAAACAAGAATTCAAATATAGAGGATAGAAAGCCAACAGCCCAACATGACGACACGTACGTTCTTGCAACATAGAACGTACGTGTTTTCGTAAAAGAATACTGCCGTCTTAACATCATTAGTCTTTTACTTGCGTTGCAAAGATGATCTATAAATTTTTGCAACATATTTGACATCAGCTTAATTTTGTAATATTATTGAGCATTGATTATTGAATAACCAGAAATAGATTCTATACTCCCAACAATTCATGTATATCCAATATGTTTGGAAGTTGGAACAATCCTCTTCCCAAGTATCTTCATGCACACCAACTTTGACTTTGGTAATCGTATAACTGATAAATTGATGTTGATACAAATGGGATATGTTATCGGGCTAGTGACTAAAGGGTGAGTTTTGGTCAAAGATTTCTTTAGTCTCTTTTTTATTTTTAATATAGCATAGTTTTTTGTCAGTTTTTGTTTCGTATTTCTGACAGTTTTAAGCATTTGATTTATTAAGCTTTATATTTTATGTTCCGTTCTTTCAGGTTTATAGTTTTTAAATATAAACAAAATTAAAATTAAAAAAAAAAAAAAAAAAAAAAAAAAAAAAAAAAAAAAAAAACAAACGCAAAAAAGAAGGAGGTGCCCTTTGTAAAAAGAAGAGGTTTGTATAACCTCCCACAATACAAATACATATATATAGTTCGTACATATCTTACTAAAAACGCGACATTTACAATCTTAATTAATCAAATAACTGTTAAACTTTTGTAAGGAGCATATATGCAAGTTATCATTCATGTCTCTCTTTAACTAATAGTGATAAATAACACGTTATTTACTTCACAAATATGCACAAACATTGTGTATCGGCTTTAGAAATGGTTATAGAATGTCTAGCGATATACCGGTTAAACATACAATTCGGAATTTCTTTTTCAAGGAGGACCGAGTTGAATTGCACAGATTTATAACTTTAATTAGCAAGGAATGGTAATTAACAAATGTGTAGTGATACTCTACCGTTATGCAATAACTACGTTGAGTTAGACAAATTATATATGAGATCTCATATGTCTTGAGTGTGACTTTAGCTCAACATATTAGATTATCGGTTGCTAGGTCAAAAACCCTTTGATAGTAGGCAATAACTTTTATTTTCCACCCTAATATCTGTCTATAGTTAGTTGATCATTACAAGTTAAGATTATTCATAAGTATTAGATATGTTGATCGTCTAACCCTTTATTTTTCTATCATATAAAGAAGAAATTACTAAATGGGTGAAATTTAAAGATACGCAACAAACTTTTTCAAAAAAAATGAAATATGTAACCAACTAAATCTATTACTTGGATTGCTAAAATACTTTCAAATTTTGAACAATATATGAAATATTTACCGGTTTGTGAACTGTTTGACCGGTTACACTTAGAAAAGTTACAGGAATGATTCATGTGATTTGCGTTGACTTTCACTGATCGTCCTTGACTTTTTTCACTTAGAAAAGTTACACTAATGGTCCCTGAGTTTTTACACGTTTTTGTTTGTTTTCGTTCATTTTTACACGTTTTCGTTTGTTTTTGCACGTTTTCGTCCGTTTTTATACGTTTACATCCGCTTTCTCTTGTTTTCTTACGTTTTCATACGTTTTTTTTCCCGTTTTTATAGGTTTTAGTTCACATTTAGTTTGTTTTTGCATGTTTTCATCTGTTTTCGTTCGTTTTTGCACGTTTTCACCCTTTGTTACACATTTTTGTTCGTTTTTACACGTTTTCGTCCATTTTTGTATGTTTACATCCATTTTTATACGTTTTTAGACATTTTTGTTTGTTTTTATACGTTTTCGCCTCTTTTCTTACGTTTTAGTCCGTTTTTATACGTTTTTCATCCGTTTTCTTACGTTTTCGCCCGTAAGAAAAAAGGCGAAAACGTATAAAAACAGAAGAAAACGTAGAAAAACAAATAAAAACGGAAACATGCAAATGGACGAAAACATGTAAAACTGTGTAAAAACGATCAAAATCGTGTAAAACGAATGAAAACGTGCAAAAATGAACGAAAACGTGAAAAAACGGACGAAAACATGCAAAAACGAACTAAATGTGAACGAAAACCTATAAAAACGTTAAAACCGTCTGAAAACATAAGAAAACAGATGAAAACAGATAAAAAATAGACGACAACGGAGGAAAAAGTATAAAAACGGACGAAAACGTGCAAAAATAAACGAAAACGTGTAAAATCGAACGAAAACGTGTAAAAACGGACGAAAATGTGTAAAAGCGTATAAAATGGACGAAACGTGCAAAAACAAATGAAACATGTAAAAACCAACGAAAACGTGCAAAAACGAACGAAAACGTGAAAAACGAAAAAAAAAAAAAAAAAAAAAAAAAAAAAAAAAAAAAAACGTGTAAGAACGGACTAAATGTAAAAGTCAATGCAAACCACAGGGCCATTACTGTAACTTTTTTAAGTGAAAAAAAGTCAATGGACGACCGGTGAAAGTCAACGCAAACCACAGAGACACAGTTTTTGTAACTTTTCTAAATGTAACCGGTCAAACAGGTCACAAACCGGTCAATATTGGGTATATTGTCCAAAATTTGAAATTATTTTAACGATACAAGTAATAGATTTAGTTTGTTACGTTTTTTTTTTTTTTTTTTTTTTTTTTAAAGTTTGTTACGTATCGTTAGACACCTTATTAATTAGTCAAATAGTTATATTGAAGTGCCCATATATATACTACATTTACTTGGACAACATTTGTAGTTTTTCATTTGAAGACATAACCCAAAAGTTGAAGCTATGAGACTTGTGTTCCAATGGTTTCTCCTCTTTGTTGCCACCTTCACCACAAGAAACTTGGCTGCACCCAACAGGACTCCAAGGCTTAGTCCGATCAATCCATTGCTAGAAGACATGAAGAAAGATCGTGCATCGGTTTCTAACACCTTTAAAACTCATTTCTATAGCCAAACCCTCGACCACTTTAATTACAACCCGGAAAGTTATGCCACTTTTCCACAACGATACCTTGTCAACTCGAAATGGTGGGGTGGAGCAGACAAGAATGCTCCGATTTTTGTTTATTTTGGTGCCGAAGAAGAC
This sequence comes from Chrysanthemum seticuspe, assembly GCA_019973895.1. Taxonomy (NCBI): domain Eukaryota; kingdom Viridiplantae; phylum Streptophyta; class Magnoliopsida; order Asterales; family Asteraceae; genus Chrysanthemum; species Chrysanthemum seticuspe. The sequence continues at coordinate 271,113,299 of BPTQ01000001.1, forward strand.
ATAGAGGATGATTTGGGGAGCATTGGATTTCTTACCGATAACGCCCCACGTTTTAAGGCTCTTGTTGTCTATCTAGAGGTGAGTATATATATTATTTCCCTTTGCGTTTTGTAATTACAGTTTGCATATTAGCCTTAACTTTTTTTATATGTCACTAGCATCGGTTTTATGGAAAATCAAATCCACTCGGATCAATGGAAAAATCATTGAAAAACAAGAACGTTCGTGGGTACTTCAGTTCTGCTCAAGCCTTAGCAGATTATGCCGAGATACTCGTGCATCTCAAGAAGAAGTTACACGCACACCATTCTCCTATTATTGTTATTGGAGGGTCTTATGGTGGAAGTAAGTTGTCTAACCGAAACAACTAATATCTTACACGTAATAAATAGACAGCAAAATGAATTGCTATTGTAAGATGTTTGAGATTGCTTATTGAAATTGTTTATATGCTTATTAGTTTTTAAAATAACCAGTTTTGAATAAGCCACTTCAAACGCTTTTAAAACAACTTATTTCATTTGCATAAAATGAGATAGAGAGTTTGGATAATCAGTCTCAAAGTTAAATATAGCTTATTAGAATCAGCACATAAAATGCAAAATATTTTCTGTTAGTGCTCGCTTCATGGTTTCGTCTCAAGTATCCACATATTGCACTTGGTGCTCTTGCTTCCTCCGCTCCCCTTCTTTACTTGGATAATATCACTCCTCAAGATGGATATTATTCCGTCGTCACTAAAGATTTTAGGGTAACTACTATTTACTAACCAAAGTTCAATAATCTATCTCACCTAAACTACATGCTTAGCTCATTATTTGTGCAGGATGTAAGCAAAAATTGTTACAACACAATCAAAAAATCATGGAAGGATATCGATAAGGTTGCTTTAAAGCCAAACGGTCTAGCTGTTCTTAGCCAAAAATTTAAAACTTGCTCGTAAGTCGTAAGTAATAACAGGTTCATTTATCATATAGTTAGTTTAGGACTAATTAATTTTAGATGATTGGATTTGAGAAGGCCATTAACCAATTCTTCCGAGCTTGAGGACTACTTATACAGCATGTATGCAACTGTCGCTCAGTATAATGCTCCACCAAGGTATCCGACGACCCAAATTTGTGAAGGCATTGATGGGGCAAGCAATGCTACTGATAATATTCTCGATCGCATATTTGCTGGTATTGTTGCTTATCAACCAGGTAGATCATGCTACAATATGACACTTGAAGTGAGTCAAACATCCATCGGATGGCAATGGCAAGTAAGTAATAAACTCACAAATAAAATTATAATAAAGGTCACAAGCTTTTACGCAATGGAACTTTGCATCATCATTTGGCTCATCTTTTTTAGACAACCACTTATGACCCATCATTCTGCTTCCACCAAAAAAAATTATATTAGCAAAATGTTCATCAATGAGAAAACACTAATGATAATGCTATACATGAACCTTCTTATACAATTTTACATATTTTCTTCTGTATTTGTATTGTAATTCATAACTTATGTATAGACTTGCAGTGAGATAGTTGTACCCATAGGCATAACTAGTAATGTCAGCATGTTTCCGAGGTCGCCTTATGATGCACAAGAATTCATCCAAGATTGTAAGAAAATGTTCGGTGTCACGCCTCGACCTCATTGGGCTACAACTTACTATGGTGGTCATGTGAGCATTCTTTTTGTTATATGATTTATAGGTTCTATCCATATAGGTGATCTCATGTGCATGTCTACAATATTGTAGGACATAAGGTTTGTCCTGAGAAGGTTTGGTAGTAACATCATCTTCTCCAACGGATTAAGAGATCCTTATAGTAGTGGAGGGTACGTATGTAACGATTCAAATTGAAGTTACATATTTTGAATATAAGAGAAACCGAGTCTCTGACATCCCCACCAAACACTAGTTGCGGTACGGTGTACCACAAGCTAGTGCATGCCGAAAAAGGCCATCTAAAAAGATACTACACTTAAATGAAATTATGCAAGCCTTTGGAAATATATGTAGTTGTAAAAGCTGTCTTAGCTTCTCGATCTTTTACATTTCAGGGTATTGGAAGATATATCTAACACTATTCTCGCCGTAAAAACAACCAAAGGTGTGTTTTCGTACACGTATATATTGTACGCCTCGATCCCAATTTGTTACTTGTTAGTGCAATAAAATTTATGCCATAGATTCTTAGGATAATGACTTGTGTTCTTTACACTAACAACCATTGCAACTTTACAAGATTGTTATATAAGCACATTTATAGTATTTGTTTTGCAATGCAGGTTCACATTGCTTGGATATACAAAATTCAGGGGAAACGGATCCCGAATGGCTAGTTAAGCAACGAAACGACGAAGTGAAAATTATCAGAAGATGGTTGAGAAAATACTATCAAAGTCTTCGTTTTTTAAAGTGGTGATCTACATCGTGGCAAATAAATTGGCATTTTCACACTATTATTTATAGTGTGTTTTAAATCCAGTATGTGAAATAACTTATGTTTGCTAAAGAATAGAAACAAAGTAATATACTATTAATGAATTATTTTTTGTAAAAATGTGAATCACAAACTCTGAATTTCATTATGTAGATTTGATTCCGTTAAAAGAAACAAATTTTCATATGTGTTTGCCAAACTCGAGTTGATAATGTTCAAAACTCGCCTTAAGTTGGTCGCAAGCTAGCACAGAGTTGAGATGGATGATTAATATGCTTCAATCTTTGCTTTGGCTCGAATCAATCTGTATTAAAAACAACAGTTTTTGACATTAAGGGTAGTGTTAGCCAAGTTGATACTTTTGATCTTTACACGGCTCGATAACACAAGCTTAGTAAACTCCACAAGCTTCATCAGTCGAGTCCTTCATACTCAGTCCATGACTCTAAAATTCACATGAGTAGGTCGAGCTATAATTTGAGTCGACTTTAACGTATCAACGTCAAAATATTTTTCTTATTGGTCTGGGATAGCGAGTGAGTTGGTTGGCTTGATAGCCCCCTTACATGCAGATTTGTTTCTGAAATCTTAGTGACACGTCGTTTTATAGTACGTTTAGAAGTCATATCAGTTAATCAAAATTTAATAGACGAGATGATTATTGTATTTTTTTTATTCTTCTTTTTTATTTGAAAGTGCAAAGATATTATTAACTAAAAAAAAATAAAAAGAATATAATAAAAAAAAATAGCACCAAAGTAGAGGTGCAACATTAAACCGGTTTTCAAAAAAACCGACCCACAAAACCGGAACCGGTTTTCTAAAAAACCGGTTTTTACTAAACCGAAACCGGTTTTCTAAAACCAAACCGGTTGTACCGGTTTTCAGTTTTTATAGCCGACCGGTTTTTTACCGGTTCTAAAACTGGGTTAAACCGGTTTTTTTAAAAAACCGGTTAAAACCGATTTTTTTTTGGTCGAAAACCGCTAAAAACCGGTCAGCGCAAAGTCAAAAGAGCCGTTGGATTTGAATACCGGTTAAAACCGGTTTTGAAAACCGGTCAAAATCTGACCGTTGGAATTCAAAACCGGTTTTAACCGGTTTTAAAAACCGATTTTCTTGAAATGTGTACTGTAGCATAGTAGACGTTGGGATATGTTTGTTACCGTTTTTTCTTGTTTTTGTTTTGATTTTTTGAGTATTTTGAAGCTAGAACTTGTAGTATAAATATGTGTTTTGGGTTGAGGCTTAAAACACATCAAATCTCTCTTTAATCTCTCTATTATCTCTAATTTCTTTATAATGGAAAACACACAATCACAACAAGCTTCCACTAATCCTCCCTCCGTTGGGTCTTCCCGATCACGAAAACATTACACACAAGATGATGTTCTTCATGTTAAACCAACTTCACGAAATCCCGAGGTTTTTAATCATATGGATTTGTGTATTATGAAGGATGGGACGGAAAAGGCGCGTTGCAAAAAATGTTTGAGCTTTTATGCTTCCGGGGCTAACACTACACTAAAGGGTCATATAGCCAAATGTTCCGCGGTACCTCAAAATGCCGATGGTACTATTGGTGAGGATGGTCAAATTTGTGTATATGATAATGATGCGCTTCAAAGAGATTTTGCGGGGTGGGTCATTCAACATACTTATCCATTCAACCTCTTCGACAACGCTAAGCTTACGACCATCATCAAAAAGAGGCTACACTCGCGGTATAAACAAGTAAGTCGTACTAAACTTAGAAATGATGCATTTAAATTATGGGAAACGGCTAAAAATGATATTATTGATGGTTTTCGTGATTATAAATATGGTGTTTCTATAACTACGGATGTTTGGACCGCACCACATGGTTCGGCAAATTCTTATCTCGCCGTTACGGCTCATTGGTTTAATCCCGAATCTTGGTTATTAATGAAACGGACAATTGCTTTTAAACTATTTGGTTATCCTCATACGGGATCTAATTTAAGAAAAATTTTACATGACACTTTAATTGAATATAATTTAGATGATAAAGTTTTTACGATTTCACTAGATAATACATCTAATAATACTAGAGCTATGGAATTGTTAAAATTACGTATAAAACCCATTTTAGATGGTGCTTTTTTTCATTCCCGTTGTGTTGCTCATGTTATAAATTTATCCGTTCAAGCGCATTAAAAATATGTGAGAGATTACGTTTGACATTTAGGGGTATGTTAACAAATATATATCGCTCGAGTAATGAACGACAAATGAACTATAAACGTTTTCGTAAACAATGTGGTGAACCATTCCTAGGACCGAAATTTGATACACCTACTAGGTGGAATTCTACTTGCATTATGTTTGAAAATATATTACGACAACGTACTACTTTAGATGCTTTTAATGAATTACTTGTTGAAAAAAACCGTGCTACTTCGATAGATGACCAAGATTGGCAACGACTACATGCTTTAACTATTTTTTTACAAGTTTTTAAAGAGGCAACAACTATAGTATCGGGTGTTTATTACCCAACTAGCCCATTAGTTTTAAATCAAATTTATGCTATGACGGAAAAATTAGACGAATTAAAAGACTCACCTACTCAAATGTTTAGAAAAATGGTTAAAGTTATAAAAAAGAGATTTATAAAATATTTTGCTAGTTTACCTTTGGTTTATACTTGTTCCGCCGCACTTAATCCATGTTTAAATGTTGGAGGCATAGAACTTTTAATAAGAAGAATAATGGAAAATTTAGAATTATCTTTTGGGTTGGACGGTGAAGATCCCAACTATATAGAATCTCAAGTTTTTAAATTTAATGATTATTTTAAAAAAAAAATTGAAATTTATGCAACAAAATATGGTCAACAACCAAACCCAATTATCGACCCAATGCGGGCCGGTTCGTCTCGAATGACAAGGGACATTAACATAAACCTTTATAATACTTTACGTGAAGACGCTACAAAGCGTCAACGATCATCGGCCCCGACAAGCGAGTTGGGACAATATATGGCTACAAACTTTTTAACAACTTTAAGTCCCGATGAGTTTGCAAACTTTGACATTTTGGCTTGGTGGAAAGAAAGGGAAATCCAATTTCCAATTTTAGCCGCTATGGCTCGTGACTTATTAGCGGTCCAAGCTTCGATGGTAGCTTCCGAATCGGCCTTTTCTCATAGTGGTCGAATTATATCGGAAAAAAGGACAAAACTTAGCCCCGAATCCGTGGAAGTATGTGTATGTTTGAAAGATTATATGGACGGAGTAGATAGGGTACAACATCAAACATCGTTGGAAGGTTCGATTGAAGAAGTTGAAGAAACTATAGCACAAGAAGAAGATGACATGGGGATATCACCTCCGGCTACCGAATTAGATGAAGGTGAATTTGAACCATTTGATGTTGAAGAGTTAGATGTAGAAGAATTTTTGGATGATTTAATTTCTTGAGTATACACGGGTGATGGCAATGCCGAAGCTCGATATACTTGAGTATACTAATATGTTTTTGGGTGATGGCCATGCCGAAGCTCGAAATGTATTAGTATTTATTTATTTTTAGTTCTATAATTGTATCGTTTAAATAAAAATTATGATTGTATTCGAAATGTATTAGTATTTTATAGTTTTAGTTGTATAATTGTATTGTTTAAATAAAAGTTATGATTGTATTCGAAATGTATTAAATGTTTTAAATTCCGAAAAAAAACCAAACCGGTAAAATACCGATAAAAAACGGATCCGAACATTTAAAACCAAAAAAACCGAACCGGTAAAAAACCGATAAAAAACCGATTCCGAACATTTGAAACCGAAAAAAACTGATTCCGAACATTTAAAACCGAAAAAAACCGATTCCGGAAAAACCGAAAAAACCGAAACTGATTTTTGGAAAAACCGGTTTTCCAAAAACCGAAAACCGGTAAAAACCGGTTTTTTTGCACCTCTACACCAAAGAGCTCAAAAGACGAGCCCAAAAAGATATATACAATCCAACAAAAAATGCAAAACTAGGAAAGACTTATAACATATATTCAACTGATGAACCCACAAATCTCACGAGCGAGAACTAAAGAGAGCACGATTAAAGATTCATAAGAGGGATAACGTTTAGACAGCAGAGAAAATGTCTTCATGACGAGCTGAAGTCGCCTCTTGGATAGGTGACGCGTGAATGATTTTATTTTTCCATGCCTAAACGTGCCAAATGACAGTTATACAAACCGCATAGAAAATTTTAGACACCCTCTTATCTTCGGAAAAACTAAGATTAGATCGGTAAAATCCTTGTCTCATTCATTAATCAAACAACAATATATAATTACATGGAATGGAATGGTCTAGAATATGGGAGATGATTTGCACACATTGCTTTGTGATTTGGACACTTCAGTGTATAACCAATTAATGCATTATGTATACATAATACAACATGTTATTGCATAAGTTGGAGTGTGACAATCAAAAAAAGAGAAATGATATATGGACCTAAACTTATGTCTAAACTTACACCTAAAACCAAATGTCAGCATCCTGATAGCTGCAAACAGGGTCCCACTTATTTTACAACCCATCAGGATGATGCCAAATGGTTTTAAGTCTAAGTTTAGGTCCATATATCATTTCTATCAAAAAAATAAATGTGCGAATTATTTCCCTTAGAATATGGGCTTAGACTATAAAACACAAGTAACAACCCATACAAAACTAGTAACAATGATAATAATTCATCGACTAACAAGCCCATATTCTAGACCATTACTATATATATTATAAGTCGTTTAATACGACGTCGTACCGCTAACAGTAACCGCGGCCCATTTCTTAGCCCAATATTTTTTGGCCTTCTTTGCTGGGTTTGGCCCAACATCTGCTGCATCTACGCCTTTGATATTACCGACATACCAAGTGTATTCATAGTTATCGTCTTTGTTCCAGGAGAATCTCGACCTTCGCACTTTCGCTGCTGGGTTTCCAATTAGATCAGAACCAAAATCAATTTCGGGTTTGCAGGTCTGTGTTTTTTAAATATTTCGTTGGGGTGATGATGGTGTTATGAGTTTTGAGTATGCTTCTTTATGAAAATTTTATATGTTCTTCATGTTTGGTTGATCACTTGATTGATTATCCATACGTGGATATAATTTCAGTTTAGCTTTTGGCTAACGAAGTTCTTTTGGGCCACAAAAGTTAAGCTTTCGATTTTTTATTTTTATTTTTTTTATGTAATTAGTAATTCATATGGGTTTCTTATTTTTTGTTATTGATTAGGGCTATTCCGGCCACCACCACCAGATCCGGATTATCCGGCGACCTCCTACGATCACAAGGTAATGCTTTTTGGTTGATGTTGTATTTATTTTTAGTTTTTATTAGCTTATTGTGATTAAAGATTCTTGAGTTTGGCGGTTTTCTATAAATCATATTTTCAGTTTTTGGATTCTTAAGTTTGGGGGTTTTCTATAAATCATATTTTCAGTTTTTGATTACTTATACAATTCATTATTTTTTTCAACTTTTATTGGATTTATTGATTATCAGGTGAACACCAACGTTAGCGAGATTTCAGATTGGGTTTATTTATTATATGTAATATGAACAGGTATGTTATTGAAGCTTTTTAAGAGGTGAAAATATTTTTCTTTAATGATACGGCAATATAACTTAACTTTAATTGTTTTCATTTATGATATTCGTTTTCAGTTTCAGGCACAAAGAAACAATTTTATTCTTTTACTATTTTTATTATATGGTTTTAAAAAGGAATCCCAGTTTAGTGTTTGGTTACGTGTTTGACGCAATCTAATTGGAGGTTTTTGTTATGTTACAGAAAGAACAAAAGATACCCACCATTAATGACAGGAGATTGCAAAGCACATTAACGAAAAGCTACAAGTACGCACCCACCTAGCCCATGTTCTTTGTCTGAGGTTGTTGCTACTTCAAGTGCTGAAACTGCATGTATCTCCAGCGGCATTGTCACGACGATTAACTTCGTTAGCGATAGTTCTAAAAGAAAAGGGAGTGACCACGATTTGGAAAAGGTTAAAGCAATGCGAAAACTTGCACAACGGTTGTTCTGGTGAGCCGTGACCTATTTTGTTGGACTTTATTTTTGCCTAACCTTTTGTTGAATATTGGTTTTTATCTGTGCCGTCCGTGGGACTGTAGGTGGCGCTCATGATGCGTGCCATGACGATAGCATTGCTGCAGAAATTTCCGGTCAACAAATTTCACAGTGTTGCACCAGTTTGGTCAACTACTCCAAGGTAATCGTTAGAACCTGACTAAATATGCTGTAATATTTTTTTAAAGTAGTCCATCCTGAATTTTTTTTAACGACAATGCAAGAACATTATTTTTACCTTATTTTCATCCATGTAACTCAACGATGTGATTTTTGCAGCGTCCACCAATTTCAGCAGCTATGCGCTCTAGAGATACTGTTACCAAATCCACTGGGCCAAGTTAGCTCACATAAGGAATGAACAACTTCAAAAGGAAAAAACTTCTGGTATCGGTGAGTTAATCAGGGTCAGTTACTTTCAAAAACTCTCTCAATTAATAATGAGGGTCAGTTACCATAAAGTCAATACAATTTGTTCAAACGCAACAGTTAAGCAGGGTCACTTACTTTCCAAAAATATGCATTAACAACTATGGTTTATGTGAATGCTGAATGATTGGTTTTCTTTATTAGTATTGTTTTTGCAATGTAGGTTTGCGAGACCCTGCACGAGTGAATAAATTGACAACTATGGATGCATTTAGGTGTCTCAAGGAAATTAGAGAAATGTTTCAAAGTCAAGAGGAAATGTACAGTAGGAAAAGGAAATTATCATTTGTGTTGTTTGATGCGCGTAAAAGGAAAAGAACAGCTTTTACCCCGCCCACTGGTAACTACACCATTGTTGCAAAACTCCATTATCATTTTTTATTCACTCTTCTCCAAACTTACATAACATTGGTATTGTTATTGTAACAGCGAGTAATGTCACCATGCATGCTTATATTGAAAGGAATGTTCACCGAATACGCACAGGTTTTCTGTTCTAATACGCGTACGCTTAAAAATAAACAAGCGTTCTTGGCTAATGCCTTACGAAACATCTCATGGTCTTATTGTTTTAGGCGAACCTCGCTCAAATTGCATGATGCAATGGAGAATGGTATATCAGCAGCGTACGCTTAAAAATAAACAAGCGTTCTTGGAAAACCTCGCTCAAATTCATGTTGAATTTTATCTAATACAAATATTGTGAGATGTTTCCCAGGTCTGTTTTTATTTAAATTGTTGTGCCTGACATCTAAGTTGAAGTTTACATACTTTTAACGTTTTTTTTCGTTACATAAATTAGCAGATAAAAATGTAAAAAAAAAAAAAGCTCCGCCGCAACGCGACAGATGGTCGCCATACTCGTTGTTATTATTTTAGACCAAGTGAGTTTGTTGATGAATTATTTTCATTGTTATTTAGTTGTGTATGAGCTATTACTTGTGTGTTATAGTCCAAGCATTTAGACCATTTTATGTCATTATATATTGTTACTTGATTAATGAGTGAGACAAGGATTTTACCAATCTAATAAACGGTCTACGAGATCGTTATAATAGGGCAGCGTATGTAACAATGGGCAAATCGAACTTATTTATAAGCTGGAATATGCTAAGACGTGTAAAAAACGTAAACGTACATAATGATGCTCAACTCGAATGTATGTAATTGTAACTTTTTTTCAGTTTGGTGCTTTTTAGAGTGTTAGAAGATATTTCAAATAGCCTTCTCGCCTTAAAAACAACCAACATATATTTTGTGACGATATGAAATTATTTTAGCAAAATGTGAATTTGTTTAACTAATTTTAATTACTTGATTTATCGTTACAATTTAGTTGTTTTTAAGGATAATGCTAAACAAACTAGAGATAATTTGCAATAGTAATTGAATTAATATTTTGAGATGGAAAAAAAAGTCGATAAAATAAATGAATTGATATTTTGGCTTAGCTTTTTAGAACGAAAGTACCAAGAGGTCTTGGGTTCGAACCTTGTGGAGAAAATTAATCCCACATTGGTCACGGAGGTTCATCTGCGACGACTCCGGGCTATCCAAAAGGGTAGTTGCATTGGGAGTAGTTGGCTCGCAATGTCGAGTCGGAAACCCAGGTAAAAAAAAAAAAAAAAAAAAAAAGGTCGATAAGTAACCAATTATCTTGTGGACTATATAGGTTTGGTTATTAGCTTGATAATGGACTATGGTTGAAAGGCTCCATGTGTCAAGTGAGAGGCTTAGTTTTTAACGTATGCTTATTTCCCTAATCACATTATATGTAATTTTTACTTAAAATTCTGCATTATAGAAAAACGACTCATAAACCTTGATATCAATTAAAAGAAAATTCGAATCCAGCATTGATATTTAAAAAGGAGTATCATATGTTAATTTGTTTGTACAATCGCACTCGACTCCAGGCTCATGTTATATTAGATTCTGCCAGGCTCAACAAAACAAATTTTAGTCATGTTTGTCGTCAAAAAGATAGAATATGATAATCACTTTGTTTATTTGATCATATAATATCTAATCTAAAGATTTGAGTACCACTTGACAGACTTTTAGATCCACCGATGTATAATTATATACGTTATAAATATAGTAACGAAGTCTAAAAATTTGTCACATTTAGGATGCTGTAAATCATTTTACCTTTACAACGTCTTAAAAAAAGCAGTTTCAAATGACACATCAAACATTATATGACATCATTATTCAGATTAATTGATCCAAACTCCAAAGGTTATTATAGTCATATACTTACGGAAAAAATAAGAATGAAAAGTTGAAATCTACCATTTTAAGAGTAACCTAACTAAAAGCAAAAGAAAAGCAATGTGGAATTGATAGGCATTATTTTTGCTTTTCATCTTTGTTTCTTTTCATAAAGCCAACCCTAAACCCACTATATTAACTCACCACTCTGCCTTTAAATTACTCTTGGTCTTGGTTTCTTTCCAACAAAAATTATAAGTAATCATATTCAAAATAATTTAACAAAGTACATATAGTTATCCCATATAAATCATGAGTAATTAGTATAGTAACAAAAAGCTTATTATATTATATAAGTACACATTCAATAGTTCTAATTATAATATGTATGCTTTATCATTTCTTTTTGACAATCGCATGTTGGATTTTATTTTGTTCTCGTTGATAGCTTAGCTTTCATATTTGAATATATGCTATTTTGTTGTTTTGTAAGGCTAAGTGATGATGACCATCAAAAAATCGAAGACACCATTGCTACATTATTTTTCTTTTTCCAAAACAGCTTCATGACTAAATGTAATAAGGAGAACGAGGAAAACACTAAAAACATGCCCCAAAAAATCATTGAATAAACACCCACACACAAATATTTGTCCCTTTTGCCTTTAAACTTGGTCGCATAAGCGACCGAGTTCTTCATTTTATGCCTCCACATTTTATACCTAAAGGAGCGTCCATTTCGAGTTACCGTAACAACAAAAACGCGTCCACTTCGTGCCACATGGGTAGTGAGATGCGTGTCATGATATGCCATTACACACGGTCTAAAACATCCGATACATTTATGTAACAACTTAAGTTGGATGGATTGTTAGTGTACCACTTAAAAGGGTAAGTTAAATTGACATAATATCTAACATTATGAAATGGAAAATGAATGTGACTCGAGAAGCCTTAATTAGGGTGAGTTAACCTACGGTTCAAAATTTGTGTTGTCTTTCATTCTCTTTGTCAATATGTTTTTAAATTATATTTTGTGTTTTAAAAACCGGTTTTTAGTTGACCCGGTTAAGCCATTGGGTCACGGTTCAACCGGGTTATTCGCTCAATACCGGCTTTCGGTCACCAGATCGGTTCAACCGGCTGGTTATATTACACTCCACGGTAATCGACCCTTAGTATGCTTTTAATATATTCAAACATAATATATTGTGAACAAAAAAAAAAAAAAAAAAAAAAAAAAAAAAAAAAAAAAAAAAACCCATTAGCTTACGTTATTTTTTTGCTATCTAACATCAGCATAAAGAGATTGTGTTTCTATGTATAACAAAGATGATATCGCCGTCTCAAATGAAAATATTCAATTGACCGGACATAGAAAAGTTTAAGTAAATTAATTCTAAGTTCAATTACCAATCTTAACTAAAAGTCATTGAAACAAGTGTTCATTGTCTAAGATTAAGTCTTTGTAGAAAATCACTCGACCTCTAAGAAAAAGCCCAAAAATACAAAGATCTTCGACAATATAAACCTTTTGAGATAACATAAGATATTAAAGGGTATATAATGGGCATTTGTGACGCATAAAATTTGCATCACGATACAATGGTGAGTGGGGCATGGACCCATACGTTGGTTAGACAACCCACCTTACTAAGCAAAGATATGTAATGAGTGACCCAACCATACAAAGCAGCTCATCATATTTGTGTCTTTTACCAAATATTAAATCTCATAATTGCCCTCTTGGCTCAAACCCTTTGACCCATGTGTTAAACACACTGCTAATAAAAGAGTTGGTAACAATATTTTAATTTTTCAATACTAATTTACTCAAAAAACTATACTAAAATATTATTATATTTATTTGATATATCATCTTTACAGATATCCAAAGTCAAAATTTGAACTACAATATACCGAAATTTAAAGATGTTGTAACACATCCATGTCGTCATTTTATCAGTGAGGCTGTGGTATCAACGATTATAGCATCTATTTAATTAGGCACAAAAATAAATGCATGAGGCACAAGTATTTGACGTGATGCGTAGATGACTAGATGTAGCAACTTCAACACCCACGAGGAAAGGAAAACATATGGTACTACACTACTACCAATGTTTTCAAACCCGGGTCGATTTAGACGGGTTAACCAGTTGAACCAGTTCTTGCTAGGAATAGCACCCGTGGGTAATGAGCATGGGTATCTCTAATCCGTCACCCGCCTACATAGTTTTTTCTCACCCATCACTCACCCGTCACCCGTAAATGGGTACTATTTTCTACCCATGCCCATGCTCGCGGGTATTTTTTGCCCACGGGTAAACCCATGAGTTAGTGTAATGCAACAAAACTACAAAAACCATGATATGAAAACTAACTATGAAATTGCATAACAAGATACCAATCAATTCTCTTTTAATATTCGGTTAATTACATGTATACTACTTTGATTATCTGATATTTCATATTCTCTTTTTAGTCTTGAAACTCAAATAAATAGGTTAATGTGTTTTCATAAGACTTGGTAACAATTAAATATATATCATGCAATATCATAAATATTTTAATTAGTATAATTAATTTTAACATGGTTTTATGGGTGCACTCACGGGTATTTTGAAGGGTATACCCGTGGGTATTTTAAATGGGTGTCATGGGTTTACCCGCGATGGGTATGCCTCACCCGTCACCCAATTATGGGTACAGATTTTCACCCACCCGCCACCCGTTTATGTGCGGGTACTCGCGGGTTGCGGGTTTTTTCTCGCCCATTGTCATCCCTAGTTCTGGCCAAAAAAACAAGTAAATAAACTAGGTTTTAAAAAGCGGTTGAACAAGTTAGACCCTTAGGTTTTAAGTGATTCGGGTCAACCCGTTTATCGAAACCCAACCAGGTTTGATTTTTTCATGGGTAATAAGAAGCTTAAAAAATGAAGCCCATTTCTTTCAAATCCCACTATAGTAATGCCAATAAAAAGATAAAATGAGAGACCTAAAGTAATGAGAAAATGGTCTTTTTTTATATAGAAAACTTGGCTGACCCGGTGGTCAAACTGGTTGAAAAAAAAAATAGGCTTTTAATAGAAAACTGGGTTGATCTAGCAGTCGAACCGATTGAACCGTGTAACCCGTGATCCGGTAACTCGACCAGGTCAATTAAAAACCCGGTTTTTAAAACATTGGGTACTACTCCTTCGGTCACATTCATCATTTTATTTTGAGATTTCTTAAAATAATATATTATTTATTTATTTATTTATTTATTTTTTATTTTTTTTTGTCAACAATTTAAAAAGAGTTTAGTAGATGTGAATGATATTTGATTGGTTGAAGAATGCGTTAATTTTACATTTTTGAAATTGTACGATTTTTTTTGTTTGGGACAATAATTTTGAAACGGTATGAGTACTTTGAAAGATAAATGTTATGTTTGGCGAAATAGGTTGAAGCTGAGGCTGGAGCTAGAGTTGGGGCTAAGGCTGGTGCTGTAGTTTATATTATAAATTGAAAGCTGAATATTGTATTCTTATAAAGTTGTTTGACGAATTAGTTAGAGCCAAACCTTTTTTAATGTAAAATCGAATATAATTCATCAAATTAAATTTTGATATATCAGCTTTTGTGTGATAATTCTTATATTTTGAAGATATTTAAGTAATTTGACTACTTATAAACTTCATAAAACCCATTTCAATCAACTTGGGCTTATAAAAACATATAACTTATAAAAGCTTTTCCAAAACTGCTTGACAAACAAACTTATTTTTTAAATTAGCTTAATTTAAAAAGCTCAACTACTCTAAGAGCATTCACAAAGCTAACGCACTAACGGCGTTATTGCCAAAATAACGGCGTTATGCCGTTTTTACCCTTGGACCTTCGGCGTTATAACGGCGTTAGTCCCTGCCCGTTACTAGGCTAACGCCCGTTATTTGGTGTTTTTTTTTTTTTTTTTTTTTTTTTTTTTATTTATACCCCTAAATGAGGGGTTGTTTTTGTAAATTGTTGGGAATGTTATTGATGTTATTGGGATGTTATTGTTGTGGGTGTTTTTTGGGGATGTTAATGTTAAATGTTAAAGCTGATGTGGCGCTGACGTGGACGGTGTTATTGGTGTTATGGTGTTACGATTGGGAGTGCTCTAAGGCTTTATAAGCCTCGCGCACGGTCAATTGGTCATTAGTACATCGTATGTACTGCTATAAGGATTCAATATTAAATGATGGCACAAAAAATCTCCTGTTATAGTCAAAGTTTTATTAGTTTTGATTGTGACGGAGCAGAAATCTTTATGACAACATGTACTTAGTATTAAACTCTTAAAATTTTAGAAAAATATATGCATTCAGTGTTATATTTTCAAAAAAATTTAGATTTTTTGTGCTTATGATAGCGTTGAAAGGTATACAAAATTAGCCCGACTGCCCGACTCAAATGCGTTCACGACTGGATGTTGTTATGTAGTGTGTGAACACCAAATAAGTTCAACTAATCATAAAACTTTACGCCTATTACGAACTACATATATAATATCTCAAGGCGCCAATGCATAAGTACTTCACGTATCACATCAAGCACTCCTCAGGTCCAAACCTCCTCGCGCTCGCCTACAACATACTTTCACGTGAAATAATTTGAGCGGGTGTACAAATAACCGCAACTCAATTTGTGAAAACCAAAACTTAAGGACTCTAAAAGAAAATTATATAACATGACCAATGAAAACCAACACAACTAACCATTGATTGTATTGGCTTAAAGTATTCCTACAATATTCCAACGCAATCCAATTTTTTTTACAAAATCTTAACAATCACTCATTTATATCAACACCCTTTTAATCTTTCACAAAACCCCTTTAATTTCAACCCCAAAATCCCATTTTCAAAAACCTGCACACAAGGTGTTTGATAAAAGTCCTGACCACCAATGCGGCTGTATTTTGTCACGGTGGTTCTTACCATCGTTGTATTATTGAAAATGGTATCTGGGTTTCCGACAACTCTTAGATTGGAGAGAGGTTTTCCTGTTAACAATGTTGTTGAGTTGAATGACCTTAAGTTTAGAGATAGTTTAAGACATCCTAGAATCTTGCAGCAACAGCAACAGCAGTCTTCTGTTGCTAGTGTTGTTGATTTCCCTGTTCAAGGGACTTATGATCCTTATCGTGTTGGGTAACTTTCTTGAAGTTAATTAGGTTGCTTTGTGTTGAAGTTTTGTTTTTTTTATGAAAATATAATGAAAAAGATTTTTGCTTTTTTTTATTAAGTTTGCCGGAGGTCTTTCTGAAAGTAGTCTCTCTGCCATTTTCGGTTTTTTTTTTTTATAATGTTTAATTTTTTATTGGGTATATTATGTTGTGAATAATGGGTAGTGTTTTGTTAGTATTTATGTTGCGAATTTGATTGGTTTTGAAGGCTTTATTTTACTCGAGTGCAATTGGGTTCGCCACCAAAGGAATATTATGTGCAAATCGATACCGGCAGTGATGTGCTATGGGTTAGTTGTGCTCAATGCAATGGGTGCCCTAGATCTAGTGGACTCCAAGTATGTTTTTACCATTTCGTATTACTATATGAATTAATATCGCTAAATGAAAGAGTTAGTAGCTTAGTGATGTTATCTTTTGTGTTTGAACAGATTCCAATTAAGTTTTATGATCCTTCAAGCTCGTCAACAGCTTCTTTGATCTCATGTTCAGACCAACGTTGTTCTCTAGGATCTCAGTCATCTGATTCAGGATGTTCTGGTTCAAATAATCAGTGTAGTTATACGTTTCAGTATGGAGATGGTAGTGGGACTTCGGGTTTTTACGTATCTGATCAAATTCATTTGGATACAATTGTTGGGGACTCAACATCATCAAATGCTTCAGCGTCTATTGTGTTTGGGTGAGCTATCAATAATATTTATAAATTAGTATCGTTAGGATTCACTCGTAAAATCTTGTTGACTGAATGATTTATGAAACAGATGTAGCACGACACAAACAGGGGATTTGACCAAGCCTGACCGAGCCGTTGATGGGATATTCGGGTTTGGTCAGCAGGGCTTATCGATAATTGCACAACTTTCTTCTCAAGGAGTAGCACCGGATGCATTTTCTCATTGTCTTGTTGGAGATGGTGCGGGTGGTGGTATTTTGGTTCTAGGTCAGATAATTGAGCCAAACATGGTCT
The DNA here is from genome assembly GCA_019973895.1 of Chrysanthemum seticuspe. Classification (NCBI taxonomy): domain Eukaryota; kingdom Viridiplantae; phylum Streptophyta; class Magnoliopsida; order Asterales; family Asteraceae; genus Chrysanthemum; species Chrysanthemum seticuspe. The sequence goes on from BPTQ01000001.1 coordinate 271,130,688, forward strand.
ATACTCCGCTTATTCCGTCACAGTAAGTTCTCTTTCCATCAGAACCGAATTGATCATTGTGCCCCTCATTTATGTTGTTAGCTCAAATAACAACATTATCCTTACCAAAATTTTACACATTTTGATTTTCTGTAAGGGTTAAACATTGTTGATTGCATAATCCAAAAAGAAGTCATGTCTAAAGCAATGATCTTTGACCTTCATTTGTTGAAACATTACACAAGTTTGCTAAGGTTTGACAATTACACATTTACTTCCAGGCCACATTACAACTTAAATCTGCTGAGCATATCTGTTAATGGACAAACATTGTCCATTGATCCATCAATGTTTGCAACATCAGGCAGCCGAGGTGGGACCATAATTGATTCGGGAACTACCCTTGCATATCTTGCAGAAGAAGCATACGATCCTTTTGTGGAGGCTGTAAGTTCCTAGAGTAAATTTGTCAAGTTCGTTATCTTTTTACAATCATAACCAATCATGTTGCTGCAGATTACACGATCGGTTTCACAATCAGTTCAGTCTGTTATGTCGAAAGGGAGCCAGTGCTATGTAGTTACTTCGAGGTTTATTTTGTTCATTTCGCACAATTAATTTTACACAATGCTTAACTGTCATGAAAGTAATATGGAATTTTGATAATATTTCAGTACGCCTGATATGTTTCCTACGGTAAGCTTGAACTTTGCGGGTGGTGCCTCAATGTTTTTAAGACCGCAGGACTATCTACTTCAACAGAACTCGGTGGTAAGCTCTCATGAAACATTTAGTTACAAAGTATAAGGTTACATGGGTTGACTACAAGTCTAATTGTATATTACTAGTTTCATATTTTGGTTTTGTTGTGAAATTGGCAGAACTAATTGGATGTTTGTTTTCAGGGTGGGGCTGTTGTGTGGTGCATAGGTTTTCAGAAAATCAGAGGTCAAGGAATTACCATTTTAGGAGGTATAAGCCTTTCCTTTTCTACGATTAGAAAATTTAGATTACTTTTCTTTTCCGGTTTTTAACTTGTGTTATTATTAATTTTCGTTATGGACGATGCAGATCTTGTTCTAAAAGATAGGATTGTTGTTTATGATCTGGGCGGTCAAAGGATAGGATGGGCAAACTATGACTGTAAGTCTTATTCGACTTTTAACCATTTTCTCAATAATAACTTAAGTTGATCTTTTGAAGACGCTTCCCCTAAAAAATTTGATATCCAAATTTCCTAAAAGATTTGTTTGTATGTATTTTAGTTAATTATCCGTTACTCTTTATATGCTTAAGTTGATTCAACACTCGCTATGGAATGCAAATTACGATCTAGAGGGAAAAATCTCAAAATTTATTGTATATCTAAAAACCCATCAATATTTGTGGATGCAGCACAAACTTGCATAAGAACTTTCGAAATCAAGAACCACTGGGAGTAACTTACAATTAACACTTTTTGAAAAAGGAAATGGTTGTGATTCTCATGTGATAGACATGAATCAGTTGACTAAGAAAGTCACCTGTGGATTGATTATAATTTTGTCTCTTGATGTTGTTAGGTACATCCTCAGTAAATGTGTCAACGTCCTCAACCGGTGGCCGAAGTGAATACGTGAATGCTGGTCAGATTGGCGGTAGCAGTTCATTGCTAAATACACGTGACAAGCTGCTCTCTATTTTCACTCTGTTCGTAATTGCTAGTTTTTCATAGCAAATAATGGACTACTAAATGTCTTGAATCTTCTAGAGTTGTATTCTTTTATATGTATAGGTAGAAGATAGATAGAAAAAAATGAATTGTCGAGTAATATTATTTATGTAACAGCTAATTGGAGTTGAGATTTATACATGATACGTATTAGTACTTTGTACTCGTATATATGCCAAGGAACGGTGTTTTAGTTTATGATAGAGCTATGTTAAAGAGTTTGATCATAACTTCTGATAGAGTTACATTAAAGAGTTGATCAGAACGCCTGTATCAGATTTTGGCGCCAAATCCACCTTTAAATAGTCGTTAGCTTGTTTTCATTCTTTCGAGCTTTCGATAATTCAATTTCATTCTTCTCTCTCAATCTTGTAATCTAACTCATGGTATAATTCCACCATTGATATCAAGCTACTTTCGTGAATTGTTCTTCATCTTCCAATTCGTCTGACTGTTTGATTAATTGTATTTCGTTTCTTAATTGATTCCAAATACGGATTATATCAATACACAAAGGAACTGTTTTTAGTTTTGATATAAATATTGATGAGTTGATCATAACTTGTGCTTGTTATCGAAGTTCAGAATACTTAATGTACATGTCATGCCCATTGCATATCCACAACTATATTCTCCAAGCCCACAACTATATCGTGCAATACGGTTCGTACCATAAATCCGAGTATGTATTAGTTATAAACTAGTTGGATACCCGCGCACAACGGCGGCGATAAATATAGTTATATAATAAATATAGTAAATGAATTGTTAACCCAACTCTCCTTGCAATTCCCTACCCGCTTAGTGAATTCATTTCACAACACTCCAAATATATATGTGTTAGTTGTATGTGTTTGTTTGGGTTTTCCGTATCTTTCCCGTAACATCATTATTCCCGCATATAAAAAGACCTTCACAATCTCTTACCCATCAAACACTTTCCCAAAAGTAAATGATTTTGATAAATAAAGTTTCTATTGATTGAAATAAAGGTTAAAGTTATAAAAATTTGAATCAAAATAAAATAAACCTACTAAAAATGTAAAAACTAAAAACTCATAAAAATATATCAAAATAGATGTTGAATTAAATATCATAAATTTTTTAAAAATATGGTAAAATTAGATCATAAAAAAATTAAACGAATTAATAGATATTTAAATTTATAAATAAAGGTGATTAATTAGTTAAGAAGTGACATGTGTCACCCCATTATTGGAGCTATTTATTTTAGTTTGTTAGAGCTTCTACCTTTTTGTTACTCCCTCCGTCTCAAATTTATTGCCAGGAGACAAGAAACACAAAGTTTAATAAAAGTGGGACTACTTTCATTTTCACCCAATCAAATAGAATATTCCTCCTTTAAATTCTCTTGTTTTTACTTAATATGGAAAGTGGACAATTAATTTGAGACATCCCAAAAAGGAAATATGGACTATTATTATGAGACGGAGGGAGTATTTTTTAGTTAGAGAAGTGACACATGTCACTCAATGATTGAAGCTCCTTATCTTAATTTTTTGTGGAGCCCACAACTTAAATGCTATATAGTAGTATAGATATATATAATTCTGTCTTTGGTACATTTTCTAAAATATCATTATACTTTTTACTTAATTTTCATCGTAGTTGATTCTTCTTGTTACGATAGGTAATAATTTTTAATTCACAGAGTCCTAATTGTTCATACATTCACTTATCTTCTCAGTTTGAAGTGTTTGAATGTTACATTATTCATCACAAGTGTGTGTAGCTTTGTTGAGTGCTATTGGCGAAACAGAACTTTTGATATTGAAAAATACAAAAAAGAACACTAAAGCGTATGCTAGTATGGTGAGGTAGTATATATAAAACTTGAGTTTAAATCATTTAATTCAGGATTCAAAACATGTACAACAACAACAATAATGGCCAATCCAGCCGTAGCGGCGTATGGGCTGATTCAAAACGAAAAATTAAAGTGGCGGCTGAAGATTAAAGTGATATCCGGCTCCACTAAAAGTTCAATATATAACCAAAATTTACCATAGATTCAATCAACCAATAATAGCCATTCATTTTTTTATTATGATAAACTTTCATCATTTTTTAAAAAATTAAATATCTCGCAAACCGTTAATCGTTACGCGATAAAAATTATACCATCGTGACGAGAATTAAATTATCTTTCTATAGATATGCACTACTATATATTTTTAACAACTTTTTTTTTTCAAAATTTCGGTCAACAAAAATCATATATGATTTGTGAAAATCATATATGATTTGTGAAAATCATATATGATTCGATTTTTACGAATCACATATGATTTTTGAGAATCATATATGATTGTAAAAATCATATATGATTCGTAAAAATCGAATCATACATGATTTTTTAAAATCATATATGATTCGTAAAAATCATATATGATTTTTTCGGACGGAATTTTTGAAAAAAATGTTTGTCGAAAGTATATAACAATGTATATCTATAGAAATATAATTTAATTCTCGTTATGATTGTGTATTTTTTGTACCTTGAAAATTTACCGTTTGCAAGATATGTTGTTTTAAAAAAAAAATGTGGAATATGATTTAAATAAAAAATGAATGGCTATGATTGGTCCATTGGTTCTATGACAAATATGAGTTCTACATGGATCTCAACTCTTATCAGAATATGCTACATAGTACAGATTATTCTAGATGTGCGCGTAGAGCCCGATACAAATATTATGTGCTAAAAAAAACATGCAAAAAGATTATTCAGTTCATAAACAGCAAAAATCTTTACATATGAATATATGAGAGATACTTGATATATAAAAACTAGATGAAAATTACTTCTACCCTGTTTATCCGAAGCAAGAAATTCAAAAAAGTCATGCCCTCTTAATATGACAAAACAGCAGGGTTGACTTGAATAAAGAAAATCTTTTGTCGGTGTTAACATATTCTTTAAAAAACCTAAAATAAGTAATAATCTATATTAGTAAGGGAGATAACTTCCCACAACATAGCAAATATAACTTGCAAAATCCACAAGGAAAAACATTGATGATGCAATTACGTATACACTCTAAAGCTACTCTCACTCATAACACCATGTTCAGACCAGCTTCTTTGATCTCATGTAACTTGCAAAATCCTTCAAGTTCGTCAACAGCTTCTTTGATCTCATGTTCAGACCAACGTTGTTCTCTAGGATCTCAGTCATCTGATTCCGGATGTTCTGGTTCAAACATAAATTAAGATGTATTTTGAGATAGTTATACGAAAAGTTCAGTTTTCACTGTTTAAAAACTAGCATCATAATTCCTCATTATGACCAGGGGCGGAACTCTTAAGGGGTAGAGGAGGGTCTCGGGGCCTCCTCAAAAGTTTCGACAACTAATGTAAACATTATAAGTTTTAGAGGTAATTTTAGTTGATAATACAAACAAATCTCCGATTCGACCTTCAAAATAAATTCGGCATGTTCAAGTTCAGCTACTGATTGTGACCAATAAAAATAATAAGCAATAGTAATGCAAACTAATTAATATTCAAATAAACACAAGATAATCACGATTCAAAAATAAAGATAGAAACATAAGTAGCATCATAGACACATGTGTTAGAGCAAAGCATTATTGGTAAATCTTTAAACAACGAATTATCACCATTAGTCCGATGAAAACATAATGTACCATTTGTTTTGATTTGATATGAGAGTCTTATCCGGTGGAGCGAAATTTTTGTTAAATATCATAAATTGATAGTATTATTTAGGTTGTGTTTGTTTTTTTGAAAAAAATGTTTTACTAGCTTCTTACTCTTACTGAGTAATAGGTGGTCAGATATTAGTGTTGTTTGTTTTTTCTTTTGAGTCAGACCTGGTTAGACATATAACATCTTACTCAATAAGAGGTGGGAGGCTTGTCTTATTATCTCTTACTCGATAAAAGATTGAAGACTTTTGTTCATATAATATATTTGATGGTTTATTAACTATATTATATTTATGATAAAAAGTCGTGTTTCCTATTTACATAAGTTACTTATATCGCATTGCGTTGGTTTAATAAATAAATTGCAGAAACGAGCACTTAAAATCATTCGGACAATTATACAAAAACAAAAAACATTATTTCGTTCAGATTTACACTTCTAGACACCTCTTACCAGTAAAATGTGGTAGTCAAATTCAGACGTAAAAGATATTAATGAAACAAACACACCCTTACTCTATCATTTGCAGTTTCTCTACTTTTGTTTGTTGCCTTTTAGCGACTACAAGTTATCGCTAACTAAATCGACCGTTTGAAAAAAAAAATTAACAACCACCTCTAACGATCACATGTGATCGCTAAATGTTGACCAACCAAGGAATCATGACCACATATAGCGACCTCATATGATCCCAGGTCTTTCGGACCCATTTCCTCTTCAAGTTTTTCAACGTAAAGAATATTTTTTTAAATCATTTTTTATTAATTTAATCAATATGAATCAATTTTTAATCATTTTTAATAAATTAAAATAAGAATTTAACTTTTTGCGAAGGTTTGGCGCCAAACTTCCCACCACCCCGGAAAGTAAATATTTTGAATAAACATAAACTATGGGTAGTCGCCTACCTACTAGCGAGTACATGTAGTCGCTAGGAGTTGTGGTCAAACATGAACCGACTCGGAGACCAAGCCGGATGTAACTTGAGAACCAGATTGAACCATCAGTTTTTCATTGATCCGGTGTGATAAACCCGACTAGGTCATGATTTTTATCAAAATTTCTCATCAACTTTTCTAAGTTTAATTGACAATTTAAAGTGATAAGGACTGATGTCAGTAAACATATTATATAAAATAGTAAATTAGCGTTATAAATTATTTTAGAAACACTAACTAATATAGTTTAAATACACACTATTATAACTTAAAATTATAAGTTTATTGTGGGTCGTATATCTTTACTATATTATTAAAACTAGGGAAGAGATCTAGTGAGAAGGGAAAATAAAATGAGAAGAGTGAGAAATATTCTGAGCCACACATTTCAAATAAAAATAATAATTTTAAAAGGAGATGCATCTACTTTTGTAGGTGCATATAAAATGTGCGGTTGTAGTTTCTTCTCATTTCAACTTTATTTCTCATTTGATCCTCACTTATTACAACTATAGAAACTAAAACCAAAGTTTATTGGTAGAATCTCAATCTTTTTCATCAATTCAATCAAATATTTGAATAAAGCCGGATATATCATGTGATCATACAACATTACATATTAAATATACAAAATATATATATATCTATACATTATATATAAGAGGAGGCATGCCACATAAAATGTCACTTGGCATCCCATAATGCCATGTCATATTTCCATGTCATCACAATTAAAGCCACATCATCACAATTAAAGCCATTAAAATCGGATTATATATTTAAAAAATTTAGTCACTTGCAAGATTTGAACCTAAGGTGTTAGTAACATTCACAAACATGATAACCACTAGAGCAACTCATTTTTTAGATTACATTTTGCAAATCCAAATCTATAAACCTATTCAACGAATTATTGGTCAATTTAATAAGATAAGTATACAACTTAAAACCCTAATCTCACGTAAAAATCTATGTCCATTCATACTATATTTTTTCTCAAAACCCTAATATGATCTTTTTCTAAGCATCTCCTCACAAAGAAAACAATCATACGGTATCAAACTCATTATTTAGTTATTATTGACAAATATTAATATATATATATTATTGTATATTGCTTTGATTCTTGGTATTTTATTGTTCATAACAACTGGATACTTTGAATACAATTAGTCACGGTATACTTATCATGAAAGCTTTGACAAGCATGTTCCAGTTCATTAAAGTATGTTTCCCACATTTTATATTCTAATAACTCTTAAGATAGCGAGTCTGAAAAGCTTCATTGCAGAAAATTAAGATGTATACAGGCAAGCACCTTTTAGGGTTTTGATTGTAAGGTATGTTTGATTTTTAATTCGAGTGTAAATCATTCTTAATTACGTGTTCTTATGATGTGGTTTATTGGCCGCACTTTTCTTTTCTTCCATTATTCACACCTTCATTCTTCTTCCATTCACAGGTATCATATTTAAGCTCATTTGCTTTAAGCCTGGTAAGATATTTACATATCGCTCTTCAAAGACCTGTGACAAAAATTGATACAAATCATTTGTGAACACTGCTCAGCTCAGTTGAGTGAATTACAACATAATCTATCCATTTAATTTGTACAGATATTGGTAGATACTATGAGTTTGGATGTTAGTCATACTCTTTCCTATTTTTGCACTTGCTTGTTTATATGTCACTACGTAGCAGTTTTTATTTGGATCACAACTTTTGCTTATGTTGAGGTTGTTTCTGCTCAGTGTTCAGATCCACAATGTCATGTTTGGTAGCACATTCCTTGTTTCGTTATCCCAATGGAGTTAACTGAGGGAGCTCCACCTGCTCCTTCACAGCATTATTGTGAAGTTTGTCGGATCAATCGATGTCACGCGTACAGATTTTGGAAGACTTTGGAACAACCTTTATATCCCGCAAAGATCGATAACTCAAGTATCCAAGATGATGTGTAAGTCAACTTAGGATCTCTGTTAATCACGCACATTAAGAATATCTTGGTTTGGATTAGTATCTTCCAAAATCAATATAGTATCAAATTTGACCATGCGCTCTCTTTTCAACTTTGCTAAGTTGTCGTATCACATGAAGTAAGGTATGTAAGAAAACAAGTTTTATATTTGTAGGTTGCATGATCATATGGACTTCCTCCAACACCAGCAAGGCATGCCCTTTTCATTGTATATCAGAATGCAGTTCCTTACATAGCTGAAATAAAAGTATGTATAGGGGTAAACTTGTAATGTTCTTATATATAAGTATCATACCTTTTATATCAGAATGCAGTTCCTTACTTTTATATATAAGTATGTAGTCAAGGAATTCAAAGATGGTCTCACTCATGTTCTAATATCATCTGATTTTCTTGCTCGAGGGTTTGATCAATCTTAGGTTTACAACCCTTACTTATCTTTGTCATGGTTTTTTATTTGGTAGAGCTGGGCGTTTTGGCCGCAAGGGTAAGGCTCATCAGATTAACAATATTGACCTGTCACGTTTACTTGTTCGAGGGTTTGCTTAATGTTTCAGGGTTCCAAAGCAAAGGGCAAATCTATTTTGACAGCAACTCACAATCTATGTGATTCCAAAGAGGTTTGTTGTAAAATCTTATTGACAGCTCTATAGATAGCATGTTTGCGGGTTTGTTTATGTAAGTGGGTGCTCAAAAGTCCTTATGTAACCGACTAATCAGATCATTTAAGCACAAAGAATTAGTTAGAAGCAATTTGCACATCTGATGCAATATTTGTATCGTCAGTCACACAATGCAAGTTTAAATATTTCTCTTTCATTCCCACTTTAAATACCATATATTTGATAATTTAATGTTCTTTGTTAGATGTTTATAACAGAGCCTGGGAAATTTTATGCATGTCATGAAACATGAAGATATCGAGAAAATAGAGGAAGTATTGTCTCATAGCCTGCCACTTTAGAATGATGAAATTACCTCTTCATATGTGACTAATTTTATACTATGCATTGTCTGATCCAAATATGGCTTATAATTTTTGAATATTACTTGAGACCGCTTAATTGATTATCCTTTAATAGCAATTCTATCTATTGATCCTTTCATCAATAAAATTTTTGTGGATACAGGAGTTAGAAGTCGAGAAGTTCATTACTCACGAACCACTTTCCACATTGCGGAACTGGGAACGTGAATTTGCCACATGGGCGCCTCATATGAATGTTGTACGTTACAATACTTCACAAATTTCAATGTTTTTTTGTTTGAGTTAGTAGCTGGTTTATGTCTTCCTAATTTTAGGTGACCACTGCAAGTTATGTACGTTGGAACAGCTACATAGATCACGGGTGTTTGACTGTTTGTTGTTGCTTATTAAAAAGTGATTATATGGTTAAAGATATGCAAGTACCAGTCTCTTTATTTTGTAGCGCTTATTCCTGTTACTTCTTATTTGGTTCTTCCATCCAAAGGCACCTTTTTTATACTTCCATCCATGTCATTGATATACTTCTTTATGTTTTTTGTTTTTGTTTTTTTTTTACAATGCAAATTCTCCATTAATATTCACAATCCATAAGTTCTCTACGCATACTCTATATTGTTCTTGTGTATATATGGTTTAACCTAATCTCAACCCTATAAAAACTGGCCAAATCCCCTCCACCATCACATACATACGCGAATTGCCTGCATTTTTTTGTGGGTATGTCGATACATATGGTGAGCTTTCATGCATGCATATAGGGAATATTTTGAGGAGCCATGAAAGGAAAACTGATAGTGAACTGTCCACTTCATCCGGAGCGAATACCCAAGTTTCAATTGTTATATAAAGACGTGTGAAGGTAAGTCTCATGATGATTGCTATTTCGAAGTCGATAATGTCTGTCACTGCCATGTTATGTATTTCATATGATTTTTATATCAGTATAATCTGATCTCATTCATTTTGTTTTGTTGATACAGGTTAAAAAAAATACACACGACTCACTTTGGATGATCTTGCTTCAGCTCTATCATTGACTCAAGTATGTATACACAAATAATATAAGAGGCTCATAATATAATTCCATGTTCTTCACAAAGTCTATAAAAAACATGACGGGGCATCCTAAATATGTATTACATTATGGTTTGCCAATCTTTGTTATTAGGTACGGTTTTCCAGCCCATTTGCTTATCAGTTAATACCCAAACTTCGTGTTACTTCTCTTTTTGTCATATTTACTATCTATTGTTTCTTTAATCACTAATTTAGTTCTGGTATTAATAACAACTAAATATCGCTAAGAGTATAGCTTCATTACTAAAAAGTATGCCGTTTCTTATAAAGGTATAAAATTGATTGACATGATTTGAAATTTGTTTGTTTGCGGTGTTTTTGACATCAGGTGACATCAACTCAGGAGGATACAAGTTATGTAAGCAAAATAATCACCAGCTCCTGATTGAAAGTATGAAGATTGATGAGAATAGAAAACAAACTTTTGTAGAACATTCTGAACCACATAGAAGATTACTGCATAAGCGAGTTATAAAAAATCGGCCAAAAGTAATAGATGAAAGAATGTACACTGTGACCAGTTAGTCTATAAATTTTGATTATTGTAGATGGAAACCCAAAAATTATTTTGTGGTCACATATGAAGTAGTGTAGATTCTAATGTTTCCATGAAGGATAGGATGTTGGTCTAATTTAGATGGTAAAATATTAGATTATACACGCATCATCTGACATATTGCGGCTTCAGTCATTTTTTGTTTTTTCTTAAGAATGTGTCAGAATAATAACATGCTTTATCTAAAAGTGGATTTCATGATTGACCGGCTCATGGAAATATCTACCAGAAATGGCGACACCAAAGAAACCAACACAAATCCCGCAACACCACCAAATGAAGCACAATGTCTGCTAGAACATAACCAGGCGACTAAAACAACCTTGCTTGGTAAAAGAAAATGTGACACACTTGACAACAGACAAGCATCAGGAAACAATGAGAAGACAGTTAAAAGGCGCTATTTCAGGAGGAGAAAGGTAACAACAAATACTAATCTTTCCTGTACTAAAAGTAAATATATTACGCCCACCAAAAGAGAAATTTATTACTATTATTATATGAGAAAAATACATTCATTTTTTCTATAGCATATTTATAGGTAATTGTTTATTAAGCTTTATGCTTTTGGTGGTAAAAAACATGAGACAACAAAGTCGTAAACTCTTAGCTCCTTTTTCTTTTCTTTTTTTTAATTCTTTTTTTAATAACAGGTAACATTGGCATCTGGTGTACGACCTTTCATAGGCAGAGTAAGCGAGGCTCGCTTAGGAATGTGGCAAGACAATTTATTGACGGTGGATGCCACAGAACTGGAGCTCGACCCACATAGATTGCAACAAAAAATATTGTTTTACAAGGTCAGTCTTTGTTTTTCAGACAAATATAGTCAAGTATACAGGTATTTGCAATCATTTTTCAGTCTTAAGACGTTTACTTATCGGTACTTACAGCCATGGTGTGTAAAGATTTAAGTTTGGTATCAACATTCTGTGCAACGACGAAAAACAAGGTGGGTGGGGTAACGGGCCAAAACGGGTGATTTTTGGTATATATGATTCATGATCATTTATCAATACTGGTATTTTGGTGTGGCAACCTAATATAGATTATAATTGTAGCCAAGATCAGTGTTTGGCTTTGTCTCTATATTTGCACACCTTAACCGCATAGATATTAATGAAATAGTTCTATTTGCAGTGTGCACTTGCCATGACTGGTACTTCGTTTCGCTCCTATGTTTATTCTGTAAGGTTCTTCATTGGAAAGCGTAAATTGTGGAAGCGGTTTCAGTATGCATTCTTTTACTGTTATTGGCTATATACATATGTCCGGAAAAAATCAAATTCCAGTTTATGAAGTGGCTCATTGTTGAATTGCAGTTAGCTTGCAATTAACTTAAATCACCATACTCTTATTAAGGCTTCAAGAGCAGTTTGCAAAACGGGTAACCGAATGATCCATGGTATATTCCACCCGAGGGGTTTACATGCCCGAAAGTGAAGGTACATTTTCGTTTCACTATATGGATTTTTAGTGTGGCCGTGTGGGGTATATAATCATATTGGTGTAGCAAAGACATGTAAGGTGTATTGCTTAGATAGTAGGAAAGTGTCATAGCCAACAATTAATTATATCACCCAAATTAGTAGCCAGGGCAACAAATGTGAACTTTCATAGTCATAGATCAGTAAAATGGAGGTAGGTTGTTAGTTTGCTCTATAATTTTTGTGTCACCATGACAAGTAACAAAGGCTGGCATCAAAAAGAAAGAATCATTCATAATCTAACAGAGGATTAGAACCATAGACATATTATCAAACTTTTTTTTGGCCACGTCATGTACTTGCTGCAACAATTCCTTGCTTTTAAACTTTATGGTGGCATATATTATATTGTATGTATGTTAGGGTACTATCTTTTATACATATACATACGCAAAACACTGTGAAAAAGGCACGACATACACGACATAGCAAGGATAAATGGATAATATACACTGACATGGGCCAGATGGTTGTGCCTATGGGTCAATTGTTAGGGTACTATCTTTTATACAAGGATAAATGGATAATATACACCGACATGGCACAAATGTTAGGGTACTATCTTTTATACATATACATATGCAAAACACTCTGCAAAACGCACGGCATACGCGACAGTAACATATATGATATTGTACGTATGTTAGGGTACTATCTTTTATACATATACATATGTTACTGTCGTTGGAACTTTTACCATGTTATAGACACTGTCATAGACGTCTATTTACCTTTTTAAGCAATTGTACAGAACCTCAACATGATGGTAAATTATACATATGATGGTAAATATTAGGAAATAATGTTGTGGTTGTCATGACGTCTGATTAATCTTTCAGCCTTATGAAAATGATTTATGATCATTGTAAAGCCTTTTACGATGCTATAAAAGATCATAGGAAGCGTGGTTCGTTGTTCATTATCGCTCGCGGCTCCTTAGCTCTTATCTTATTTTCGTGTGTTCAGTTTTTTATTCTCCGACTGGTTATTACAGGTAACAATGTAACATCTGCTTATTCCGTTTTGAAAAAACTTCTTTTTTATTTATTATTATTTTTTTAATGTCAAGTTTCCTTTTCATTATAAACTTTTGTAACGGACTACAATAAGATGGCAGGCAAACGGGCAACAAGCTGTGCCGCAACCCCCTTTTGAATGGCAAAACCAATTCTACTGAAAATGAAATTTTGTGACTTACTGAAAATGAAATTATACAGATAATAATTAAGCATTTAGTCAATGAGGTTAACATATGTTTGTAAGGTACTTTTATGGTATATTAAACAGGAATTAAAATTTCAAGTACTAACCAACTAGGTTTTTATATGAGATATATAATTTTCTTTATGAACCCACTAGGAAGAACTACTATAGTACATGTAAATTATCATAAAGTGGACAATATATAGTAGCTTGAAGTTTAATTTTCACTACAAAAGGTAGGTTAACGAATATATGATAAAGCTTATCAAATAACCATAGAGTATATAACAGTTGGTGATATTATTATGTCTACCGTTGCCCAACATAACAATTATCGAGTTTTTTTTACAGGAGGATAAATAATGTTTACACATTTAATTGGTTATACTTTAGACACAATACATGATAGGACAGAGAATGAAAGAATAAATTAATGGACCCAGAGACAAAACTTGAGCACAAGCCATGTACCAGTATTATTCTAAAATAAGTTCACAAAGTACAAGCATTTGGGATGAATAAGAGTAGTAAAGATTTGCAATGATAATACTGGGTGAAGAGTGAATCACATATTTATAAGCAAAGAGAGATGGCCCAGGTTGGCTCACTGTTTTAACAACGGAAAGGAATAATTGGAGGGCTGGACATGGTATCGATAGAGATGGCTCGCACTTGGCTTGATAGGTCTTAGTTAAGGTTAATATTTGAATGTTCATTTTGAACGTATATTGGGTTAGTTGGCCTAAGCCCGTTTGTGGGTTTATGTATCTTATCTAAAATGTTTTTTTTGTCACTGTCAATTGTAACACGTCTCCTAAGATGGCAAAAGATAACTACGACTACTCGGTTAGGCTTTAATTCTGGTTTCAATATCAATTTTTCTAATCATATATCTTCCAAATCAATTTCGTCTTCAAATGTATATGAAGTATTACATGGTTGGTGATTATTAGAAATTTGGTTACACACATTAATTTACATGACCAACAAAGGTTATTATTATTTTTTTCACAACGGAATTAGTCATTCAAAATAGAGTTAGAAAAATCCAGTTGTTACTACTATATTTTGATAGTTTGTTATGAAAACAGGTGCATCAGAGACTGACTCTTAAAAAGGAACATTCAATGGAAACGAAAGTTTCAACACGTGTAGTAAGAGACTTGAAGAAAGTCTGGATGAAAGCAAGTGGTTTCGTAAATAGGAATGCATGGGTTTGCTTTAGGTATTGTTTCTCTACTAAATATTAAACATGGTTGCAAAATGCATTTGTTGTTATTTTAGCGTCTATGAATTGTACCTATTTCCCATTTATAAGTGTATAGATTTATGTGAAAAGTAACCTTTAAGGATCGACTCAATGTCCTATGTAAATATAACCTGTAATTTGAAGATAACTACCCCAATTGATACATTGTATGTGTGTAGATGTTGAGGCTCATCTTCTATGAATAATGCTTAACTTCATTAATGGAATCATTCAAACATGATTGAGTTATATAGCTAATTTTATTACATGAAATTCATACTTTTCTAACTGTCGAGGGGCAACATAAAAACTTTTTAAAGTGGGCACGGTTTGTAGCAAAAATGGCCGATCCTGATGTAAGCCCATAATTAACTTACACTTTATCATGTTTTTTTTTTTCAAATATAAGTTACGCATGAAATTAAGAGGACGATACTGTTTCATATACAGGAACATAAGAGATTGTTATATTAGGCACAATCTACAGCAATGTTCGCATTTGCTCTTGATCCTCAAGTAAGTTAAGACGCTGTTTATTTTATATATAACTATACATAGTAAAGATGATGAATTTACATTCAAGTTAATAAATTAATACGACACTGTTTTGTAATAACGAGTCTCACAGTGGTTGCATCAATTTTGAATCTCTTTATTTCAATCTCTTTACTTGAGTACTTTTTGTCATCCATTTTGAATCTCTTTATTTGAATCTGAAGAAGTTGGAGAGGAAACTTGGCCCATCTGTTGGTGACGGAGCCAATTTCACGTGCAGGCATCGAGTCTTCCAAACTTATTTTTGGTATCAACTTTGCTAAGAGCAATGATTTGGACTGGTAATTTATTTTTAGTTCCATCAATTGAAGTGAAACATGCTAACAGTTGTTGACCATCTAATCAGGTTCAAAATCCTAACGTTCTCGAAGCTTGCATCATCTAGGAAATGCTTTAAATCCCTATGAACAAGCAATATCTACTATTGGAAAAGCATTAGCGGAGTTTGATTGGAGAATTCAATATATGGCTGGGTGCAGAACATGGTGTGTTTTTAAGAACACCTAATAAGAAATGGATCAGAAACTTACCAGAAGTACAAATGATTGGGTTGATAGTGTTAAGGTATTGTCTATTCATCCATATTTATTTATGTTTTCGCTGTGCATACTATGGAATACTAAAAATGAAGTATGATACTGTGCTTCTCTTGAGACATTTGGTTATTATAGATGTAGTGTAGAGATTACAATGTCGAACCATTTACTTATCAGTGGGTCAATCTGGATTATATTTTATCTCTGACGGGTCAAACTGTAATAAAAAAAAGTATCAAATCAAAAGGAAATGGGTCAAACAGATACAAAGTATTCCAAAATAAATCCTCCCTTCTGTTATTTACGATATTATATTACTCCGTATTATATAAATACTAAAATGTTACGGAGTACTTATTTAAGAAAACTAATCAAGTACAATATATTTTATTTTAACAAACTTGAAAAAAAGTCTTTCAAGCTAACTAGCCAAACCATATAAAAACTTTCTGTTTCACCTGTTCCCCGATTTTGCCACCTCTATAATTTTAGATACCCTTATCGAGAATTACATATTTGCTACTAACCCAACTTGAGTTAACTTGTATAAACTTGATGACGCTTTGAACATATATTTGAGTATTTAACTCAAAAGAACGCCAAGGTCTACCTTTGAGCTTCGTAAGATATCTTTATTTTGGAATTTAAAGCTTGCAGGTTGCGAACGTGCCAATTTTCATATTTTTCTTATACATTTATTAATTCATTTTCCACACTGTAACAATAGATATCGAGTTTGAGAGACTTGAAGCCAAGGACATGTATGGACTGGACCCATATCAAATGCATCAGTGGAAGTTGTCCAAGGTGGTCGGTCCGTTGAGGTTCATGCAAATGGAGTTACCAAGGTTCGTCCTTTATAGGAGATGACACATAGGGTGGGTTGGGGCACGGCTCAAAACGGGTAATTCTAAACTGTTGAAACGTGTCAGGTCGATTGGACAAAAAACAAGGTATCTCCAAAGTTGTATTGTTTCATCAACAGTCGACCATATTTTAGCAACTGATTAGGAGATGTTTTGCATAAAAATACGCTTTGACCATTTGATATGTATCCTACTAATCTGTTTAGGTTTCAATTTTGACCCATTTGGATATAAATGGGTCAAATTTGGTAATGTTTATATCTAACAGAGCATATCGGTCGGGCGGGTCAAACAGGTTAAAAGTTGTCCAAGACGTATTTAATTGCATAAAACCTTCTCAAATGAATAAATCATCCAAGAATGAACAATATCCTTTCTTCAGGCATTACCTAAATCCTGAAAATCCAAATGAGGTAACTGCAATTTTCCATGATCTTATTTCAACAATGCTTTTTTGGAACATGATTGTGGTACCGAACATTGACTATCAAATAATTACTTGTCCATTGTTATCTTTCAGAAGTTTTTTTTATTTTGACATATATATAAATATATTGAAGCTATCATATGACAAACTTTAGATTGCATTATTATAATAAACCAACATTTGAGAAGCTACTGTATGTAATTTAACATTTTACTAAGGCCATTTTAGCTTAAAGTAGTGTTAAAGTAGTATTGTACGGGTCTTATATTTTATCAATGATTTGGTAATATATTTGACCGAAAATATGCTATAGATGCTTCACGTGTTCGTATTATGAAGTCTAGAAAAGTTTTTAATCATCAACAACTTGTCTCAGAGTACGTGGAGCAGCTTAGTCGCATGTTCAAGCCTAACTTAAAGGTTATCAAGAAGAGGATTGAAGATCTGATCACATGTGAATACTTGTAAAGGGACAAAGAGAACCCAAATCAGTTCAAATACTTGGCTTGATCTTTACAATTTATACTATCATAGGACTGTTGGGGGGAAGGGGGTTGATTTATTATATTTTTGGATTTTTTTTTGGGCAATCTGTTTTTGCGCAAATGACTTATTGAAACTCTATTAGGATTCTTGAATTTGTTAATGATATTTAAAAAGTGTTGCGCAGGTTTTAGGCAATTTTTTTTTTTAAATTATGATTCTATAAATGTATTGTTTACCATATCTATGCTCTCTCAACACTTAGCCTTTAATGTATTATCTTTTAATCCTACTGTATAACAACCGCTAAACATGAGTGTATGAGACATTCCAAACTTTGGAATGCTAATCGCTGAGAATAACCAGCAACCTGCCCATGTAATGAATTTTTTTTCTAGGTTTCTATGATTTTATTATCCGTGTTGCATAACTTCGAGGTTTACAATGCGTGCATTGATTCAAGGCAGGCATCTCTTGAATGATATATGCCTCATCAATCATTAAACTAATTAAGGAAGTATATATGTTAGACAGTTTTAATCATTGAAAAAAGCTTTGAAACGCTATAGTAAAATATATATAGATAGATCTGGAATAACATACTTTGCTATCACTATGATTTTTTCATTAAGAAGTTTAAACGAAAAACTTCATTTATGCTTTAATGGTATACACATGGTGACTTTAGATTAAATCCCCTTTACTAACAAGTTGTGAAGGATTTTTTTTACCCATTTTACTAATTAATGGGCATGATTGGTTTATAATATATCTTTTTATGAGTCGTAACGGAACGTTAAAGTATATTGCTATTGTTTGTATTTTATGTATTGTTTTCTAATAATTTGCGTCAACAATGTTCGTAATTTATTAACCGTTAGTTAATTTTTCATTGGACCCTTTTCCAATCATTTTTAACCCGTCTTTTTTCGCTATAGTAAAATATATCAACGATAAATATAAGTCATGCCCGCCCAAAACTATATACTAACAAGTAATTAAAAGTAATTAAAATCAGCTGAAAGCACCTATATACAAAAAGTAAATAAACATAATTAACAAAAATAAAATAATAATAATAAATGTTAATTATATTATCAGATGTAAAAGATGTTCATGATTAATATTGTTTAGAACAAAATGTAGAAATTAGTTACCTCCTTTTAACCGTTTTATGGATTATGGTAATATCAATTATAGTTCTTAACCGTTTAATTTAACTTTTAATAACTTTTTAGTATATATTTGTTCTACTAAATCCTAAAAATAAAAACCACAAATCAAATTACTTACCTGCTTTTAGCCGTTTTATAGATTATGGTAACATCAACTATAGTTCTTAACCGTTTCATTTAACTTTTAATTACTTTTTAGAATACAATTGTTCAACTAAACCCTAAAAATAAAAACCAAAAATCAAAATACTTACATGCTTTTAGCCGTTTTATGGATTATGGTAACATCAATTATAGATCTTAACCGTTTCATTTAACTTTTAATTACTTTTTAGTATATATTTGTTCTTCTAAATTCTAAAAATAAAAAACACATGTCATACCCGTCCATCGGACGGGTTTTGACACTAGTATATATATATATATATATATATATATATATATATATATATATATATATATATATATATATATATATATATATATATATACGGTTCGACCCTACGGTTCAACCGGTTGAACCGAAAACTAAAGCGGGTCAATAATAAAACCTGGATTTAAAACATTATTTTTTTGCGGTTTGTCACCTAACTTCTAGCGACTCTAGCGATCACATGTAGTTGCTAGAAGTTCTGGTCAAAGTTTGACTTTTTCATAACTCTTGTTTTGTCTTTTACCTAACTTTTAGCGACTACATGCAACATGCACATATACATATATACGGTTCGACCCTACGGTTCAACCGGTTGAACCGAAAACTAAAGCGGGTCAATAATAAAACCTGGATTTAAAACATTATTTTTTTGCGGTTTGTCACCTAACTTCTAGCGACTCTAGCGATCACATGTAGTTGCTAGAAGTTCTGGTCAAAGTTTGACTTTTTCAAAACTCTTGTTTTGTCTTTTACCTAACTTTTAGCGACTACATGCAACATGCAGTCGTTAAAAGTTTTGGTCAAAGACGGAAAAAAGTAATTTTTTTTTGTCTTTTAGTGAACTTTAAGCAACTACGTCGTGTAGTCGCTAACATCATTTTAAGTCTCGTTATACTGTGTTGCAAGTATATTTGGCTAACACGTTCTGATTCTCGTGATATTGTCTTTTAAAAACAAGTTTTAACCATATATTCAAATTCAAACTATTTTGATTTGAAACTTGAGCCGAGAAGGGACTCAAATGCTTTTAAATCATTTTCTAAATTAAGGCAAGATATTTTGTATCAGTTATATTTAGAAAACTTAAAAAGAAGAAGGAAAAAAAAAAAAAAAAAAAAACCAATGCATCTACGAAAGAAATGGTAAATATCGTCATAATAGTTTCTATAATAACCTTAATCATATCTTTGTCTTGAAAATGAAAATCTTGTTAATTAATTTGTACAAGTTGTATTGCTCTTCTCTTTTATAGTTTGTCCTCCTGTTGATCCGAGTTGATGGCTTGCTCGCTCGCTGGACTCTTTGCTTCTCGATCCATTCGTCCTGTGGCAACAACATATTGTCGCTTCTTTAGCTTAAAGCTTGAAGGCAAATGCACACCTGAAATCCATGATCTTTTCAAGAGTGAGTAGATATCTCAACTTATCATTTACGTGTAGTCGTATGATTATTTAAAAGGAACCACTTAAAGCGCGCGTTGTTAAGAGGAATACAAGTCATTTAAAATTTTCGTTATTAATATTGAACTCATAGAGCGCTAATGAGAGTCAGCTTTCTTGAGAATAAAATCGTTAACCCTGTGATTTTTTGATGATAACTTAGAGGCAAATTGTCCACGCCTAACTGCAACTACTAATCTTGCGCGTCTACTAAACTTGATGGACAATCGCATCGGAGTGACACCAGCGGCGTGTCCTAGATGGGATGTGATGGAGGACACTAAAGCTCTCTACTTCATCCGCGACATGTCTGGACTCCCAAATAAAGATATTGCGAACCGACTAGGTATTCTTAATACTTAACATCAAAAATAGTTTTTCTCTTTGCCCTTAAAAAGGGTAGTAGTTTAATGATACTATTCTTACTACTGTAATTTTTTTTAAGTGCATTTTAGCTAGTTTATTGATATTTTTCTTACTACTGTAATTTTTTTAAGGGCATTTTAGCTGATGATATGCCCTATCAGGCTAGGGGAGTTCTTACGTATTTTCTGTATTACTTGTTACAGAATTGTATCGGTATAATTTCGGTTGTATAAATGTATGGTGTGCATTTGCTGATAATATGAAGTTTTGGGTTACTCTGGGGAGACCTGGTCCCCGGTCCACTTATCCCGGATATTTCATTGTGATTTCTACACCCGATACAGTCTACCATCCTAGCAAGGATATTGTGATGGATGTGAAGGAGGAGGTCTTGAAGATAACTATTCCTAAGAAGAAAGGGAAGTGGATTCGTAATAGAATTACGACAAAGCCAGAATTCTATGGGCCTCCATAATAAGGGTTGAGAATGATGATCAAATGATAAACTCTTAAATTGAGAAATCGCAAAATAAACGTGAGAAATGCACTTAGCCACGTTGACTCATAAGAGTAGTTTTTTATGGATTCAATACAAACAAGGTGATTCACAATAGCTAAATTAACTCAAATTTGTAAAATGATTGAAACATTTATATGATATTTTGCAAATACTAGTCTCCATGCCCATGCATATCTACAACAAAAATCTCCAATCCCACAACTACCTTGCAATATGGTTCCATAAATCCGAGTGTTTAGTATTTATCATTCGTCTTTGGTTAATATTATAAAATCCTCATATTTAATTTAATTTACAAAGGTTTAAGTCTCCCTGGTTTGATATAATTGACAAGATATAAAAAATGGGGATGAAATTTGAACTAGCATGAGAATCAACCAAAACCATAGTCCATTGAGGCAGTTTAGTTTGCCGTTTTAGGTGATTTTTCTCCATCGTTTTCATCGATGTCGCCTTGCCTTCATCGATGATTAATCTCCGTTTCACCATCTTTATCATTACGTTAAGTTGATGTAGATCTTGCCATCTTCATCATATATAGTTGATTCTTCTCGTTCAGTGGTAATATTTATTGATTCACAGACTTCTAATTGTTCATACATTCACTTATTTTCTCAGTTTGAAGTTTTTGAATCTTATATACATTATATTCATCACAAGTGTGTGTAGCTTTGTCGAGAGCAGGCCGTGATACTTAATAAAATACAAGTTTGACTGCCAAATATTGGCGAAAAAGAACTTTTAATATTGAAAAGTACAGAAAAGAACACTAAAGGATATGCTAGTATTGTTGGAATAAATGTGGCTCATGTATACTTGAAAATATTTTTCTTATAAGTTGGAACAAGTTGGCTTATCCTTGGCAACAAGTTGCTTATCATTTGCTATCAACTTGCTTCTACTAGCAAGTGTGAATAATTCTTAGCCTATAAATAGGACCTTAGCCTTTGAGTTTTAGATACACCAAAAACACACGCCATCCTCATTGTTGTGTTCTTAGTTCTTTCCTCTTTTGTTCTAAGTTTGTAATATATTTCTAGCTTATAGACAGATAGATTACCCAACTTTCCAACTTTATTCGCTTAAGTTATCAAACTTTTTTTTTGTGCAAACAGGTTACTTAACTAAAAAAATGCTACATTTAGGTTACTGAATTTCTAAAATGCTACATTTAGGTTACTTAACTTACCTAAAAAATGCATTTGGGTTACTTTGATTACACTGAAAAAATAGAGGTTGAATGCTTAACTAAAGTTTAGTAACTTAAGTGAACAAAATGAAAATTTGGTAACTTAGGCGAATAAAGTTGGAAAGTTGGGTAACCTATTTGTCTATAAACCCTAAGAAATATATAAGTTTGTTGGTGTTTCATTATAAGGTTTCTTTCATATTGTCTAATTTTTAATAAGCTAGTTTGAGGTATAGTTGTGGTGTTGAAAGATTCACTCTCTTTACCAAGTCGGTGGGATATTATCGCGGTTATTCCACAACAAATATCAAGCGCCGAGATTATTCTTAGTATGCTCTGTGGTTGCAATTTATATTGATCCTCCACATCAGAAAATAACCCCGTTGGTTTTTGGTTAGAAGCTATTAAAAAATACTTTGTACACGAAATGGTAGATGACAAAGTTGACAAACCTTCCACATCGGTGGATCCAACATCTCCAAGTTGGGCTAGACCAGTCTTAACGAATGCAAGATTGGTGATGAAGGTTTTTGATGGCACATGCCATTTCCATATGTGGCAAAGTGAGGTTCTAGACGCTCTTTTTCATCAAGGTCTAGACATTTCCATTGAAGGAAGTAAACTAGAGGATGTCGAAAAGAGGAATTGGTTAACCATCAATCGGTTACCTTGTGGTACGGTTCGTTTATGTTTCTTTCGAGAGAGCAACAATATGCTTTCTCAAAAGAAACATCCGCCTACAAACTGTGGGTGGCGTTGGAAGAGAAATTTCTTAAGAAAAATTGTCAGAATAAGCTTTTTATGAAGAAGCGATTCTTTCGCTTTACATATGTACCAGGTATAATGATGAATGATCACATTACTAGTTTTATCCAGTTTGTCACCGATTTGATGAATATGGATAAGGTGTTCAAAGACCAAGATCTAGCATTGATATTGTTAGGATCGCTTTTAGAGGTGTACAAGTCGCTTGAAACAACTCTACTTAATGGGAAGGATGATGTGCCTCTTAGTGAAGTTTGTGTTCCCTTGTATAGTAAAGAACTGAGAAGGAAGGACAAGCATATTACTTCAAGTAAAGACGCAGAGGTTTTGCTAGTCAGAGATCGTTCCCAGAAAAAGGGCAGCGATAAGAGATGGAGATCCCAGTTGAGGCAGAGACTGAGCAAAGATAGATGCGCCTTTTGTCATGAAAAAGGCCATTGGAAGAAAGATTGTCCAAAGTTAAAAACCAAGGATAATCATTACAAAGGGAAAGTTGTAGTGGCGGTGAATGTCACCAAGTGTAATGATGAAGAATCAGATCTCTCACTTGCAAAATCGTCAAACAAGAATGCTTCTGATGTATGGCTACTAGATTCCACATGTACCCATCATATTACACCACATCGAGAGTGATTTAGTAATTTTGAAGACCATGAGGAAGTTGTTTACACGGTAGACGAAACTCCGCTCACTACTCATGGGATTGGTTTCGTTCGATTGCAGAATGAAGACGGAACAATTGTGTCCTTGAAAGGTGCTCGTTACTCGCCAAAGTTGAAAAAGAATCTCATTTTTATTGGTACCTTAGAATCTAAAGGATTCGAAGTAAGAGCAAAGGATGGAGTTATGAAGATCATTTCTGGCGTACTTGTAGTAATGAAGGGTATTCGTAAAATAAACAACACGTATCACTACAAAGGTAGAACAATTGTTGGAACTGTAGCACCTGTTACCAATGGTGATAGAAATTAAGAAGTTGTGAAGCTATGGCATATGCGATTAGGACATGCAGGAGAAAAATCCTTTCATAAAGCAAGGATTATTGAAAGGAATGAGTTCTTGTAAGTTGGATCTCTGTGAGCATTGCATCAACGGGAAGACGACAAAGGTGAAATTTGGGACATCTATCCACCAGATACAAGGTATCTTGGATTATGTCCACTCTGATGTATGGTGTCCCGTAAAGACAAGCTCTTTAGGAGTGAGATACTACTATGCAACCTTTGTTGATGACTTTTCCTGAAGAGTTTGGGTGTACACGTTGAAGACAAAGGATGAACTGCTAGGAGTGTTCATCAAGTAGAAAAAGATGATGGAAACTCAGACTTGTAGAAAGATCAAACATCTCCGAACAAATAATGGAGGAGACTATAAAAATGACCAGTTCACAAAATTTTGTGAAGTTGAAGGCATTGTCAGACACTTCACTGTCAGGCATACACCACAACAGAACGGGGTCGTTGAACGCATGAACTGAACCTTGGTGGAGAATGTTCGCTGTATGTTATCTAATGTTGGGTTGGGTAAAGAATTTTGGGCTGAAGCTTTGACGTATGCGTGTCACCTCATTAATCGTTTTCCATCTACTGCTATTGACGGGAAAACACCATTTGAGAAATGGTATGGAAAACCAACTACAAATTATGATTCCTTGCATGTGTTTGGTTCCGCTGCATATTATTATGCGAAGGAATCAAAGTTGGATCCTAGAGCAAAAAAATCATTATTCATGGGGATCACCTCTGGAATCAAAGGCTATCATATGGTAGAACTAATTGGATGTTTGTTTTCAGGGTGGGGCTGTTGTGTGGTGCATAGGTTTTCAGAAAAATCAGAGGTCAATGAATTACCATTTTAGGAGGTATAAGCCTTTCCTTTTATATGATTAGAAGATTTAGATTACTTTTCTTTTCTGGTTATTAACTTGTGTTATTGTGACAACTGGCAATTAGGGAGTCTATTTTAGGTAACTGCATTACGTTAAACTAAACCGAGCTTTTGCCTTTATAACTATTTTTATCGACCATGACTTGATTTGATATCGTTTATTGGTTTTTATGATTTATTTTATTATCGTATGAGTTATCGTGTGAGTTTTAACTCTTTTTGTTAGGCACTATGCGATTCGGCACAATAAAAGCTTAAAATAAGAAATAACGTAACTTTTGAACCGTAACTTGAAATTTGACAAATAAATAGTCAAAACTCGTGGAAAAACATAAATAAACATAATATAAAGTCGAAGGAATATTGTGGGATACTCGTATGACAATATATGAGCTCGGGATTGGGTAAACGAGAAAGTTTTACAAAAATCACGACTTTGGCCCCCCCAAGAACCCCTTGGCCGGCGCTCCTACCACCCAAAATAATTATTTTTGAGTTCCTTGAGTCCGTGTATAAAAGCCCTTCCCTACCTCATTTTAGCACTTTCATTTCTCTCTCTAAAATACACACAATAACCTACTTTCTCTCTCTACTCTCTCTCTCTCCTAAATCAAAACCCTAACCCTAGCTACCACCCCACCACCGCCGCCCCATATCCGGCCATATTCCGGCGAGTGAGATCTCACCTCCACCACCATTTTGTAGATCTCTCTTTCATCTTTCCATCCATATATATATATATATATATATATATATATATATATATATATATATATATATATATATATATATATATATATATATATATATATATATATATATATATATATATATATATATATATATATATATATCTCCTATAGAAGCCTTCATTAACACCTCCAAATCTTACAAAAATGATTCGTGATTCTAGGGTTTTCATTAAAATTTTGTAGATCGGGTTGAGAAAAGGTAAATGGAACGTGGGTCTAGCTCGTATGAGCCATGAAAAGCCACGTATGGGTCTCCTCAGGCTCGTACATGGCTCGAATATAGTGGGTTTTGGATGAAACTTGGGTTTAAAACTAATTTACAATTAATAAAATATGTAGCTAGTGTTTTGGTGTTGTGTGTTGTATCATATTGTTGGGTTTTTGCATTTTAGGCTTAGTTTCATGAAACAGGTTTAGATTAGTTGATGGGTTTGATGTTTGGATGTTGATTGGAGGTTGATTGATTGTGTTTGGTTATTGTAGAAGCCATTTGGGAGTGTTCGGTTGTGTTTGATGGGGCGTGCGAGCGACCAAGACCCACGTATGGGTTGGTGGTGTTGCGTACGAGACCCTCATGGACCACGGGTCTGGGTCGGATTGTTGTGGTATCTTGTTGGTGTTTAAATGAGACGCGTGGAGCCGAAAAGCTTCTAAAGCTTGTTTGGTTCACGTGGTCTTAACCGTGACCGTGTCATGACCATTAGGGTCATAACATTAGTTTCAGGAATATTTGGTAGATTGATTGGTTGGCGAGATTGATTTGGGTTGATTTGAGACTGAGTTGCACTATTGTCATTATTTACTTGGACTTATAATATAAATTGTTAACTTTGAGCAATGTCGGTGTTACTTTGACTTTTTAGTCATTGTTGACCCCGACAATGCCGTAGCATGGACTTTAGTATATTTTGGACTATAGATTGATTAAAAGCCGAGAAGTCATGACTCGTGCTTGTGGACTCGAAACGAATAACGATATGAGACTTATATTGAATTTGACGTAATAAATATATATATAAACATGAATAATAAATGGTGAAACATAAATAATAAAAGGCTTTTATACCAAAACTATCGATAACAAGACTTGTTTTGTTATTTACAATGGAAAGGTTTTCTAATAATTAAGTAGTTAATGTTTCGAGTGCACGTTTATCGAAATGTGTCATTTATGAGCATTTAATACTAGTTTTAAGTATTTAATTTATTTACGTTGTGTGCATGGTTTACGGATGACCTAACATTAATAGCGTCAATCCACGTGGGTAGCGGACTTATTAGGTTGACGAATCTAATAAGAGTCCACTAGGTACGTAGGATAACGTTATTAATGGGTGAATTATCCTTACGACTCGTTAGGATGCGACCGGTTTATGGGATAATAAGCGACACGAATAAATGATTGAGTTTATCAAGTTGACGAATTCGATAAGGTCTACTATTTATTCCGAAACTTATTGGACTATGGAGCTTATCGCTTAGACGTCTCATTGTGTTGCATTGAGTCACATTGTGGTTATTTATGTGCATTCATGATACCATATTGAGTCGATACACACACACACGATGATACCAAACGCTAGGACTAAACGGTGAAACAAGACATTTTTGGAGATAAAGAAAAGGAATACATTGGGGTAGATAACGTTGATTTTGTTTACAATAATAGGTTGTGTCGAGTCGATAGTTGCTGAGCCGTGATTAGCTGTTATCTTCTTACTAGTGTTTATTTGTGCGTTGCTTGCTTGAGGTGAGTTTCATAGCCCTACTTTTATCTATGTTTTTAACTAATTTGGGGTAAGAATCATGCTACTCTTTTCGGACCTTTTAAACTATTTTGATTTGCTTATGCGTTTGACTGCTTAGATAGATATGTGATAGTTGTTGCCTTAGTCTAGGGTAGCAAACCTAATTATTATAACACTTGCCTAGCTAAGTATAGACTTCTACCTCGACGTAGTCCAGGGTTAGCAATCGTTCTAGACTTTGCTACGACTGTGCTGGCTAGAGTCGCTGGGCCCCACTATGACGTGGGATATGACATTGATGATATTGTGATTGTGATATTGTATGTGATTGATGTGTATCTATCTTAGGTCTCGCATAGGAAATAAACTCCTACAAGTCCACTACTTTAACCTTGAATTTAAACCTATGAACTCACCAGCGTTAGCTGACCTTTTAGCATGTCTTTCTCAGGTATTTAAGTGATATTTGGAGTGCGTGTTCTGTGGAAGCTTGGCAAAGAGGCATTGTTCAAGGATCATAATCAAACTCTGATAATTTATGGGGACGTAATTTTATAAATCATGTTTGGGCCTTAATGTTTTGGATAATTAAATTGGGGATTGGTTTTGAATGATAATTTGACTATCTTGTTTGCTATACTTGTGTGAGATACCAATCCAATGTAACGCCCCAAAAACTTGATTAAGTCTTCCGCTGTACCAAAATTTGAGGGTGTTACAGTTATTATTAATTTTCGATATGGACGATGCAGATCTTGTTCTAAGGGGGGTGGCAACCATGCCTAACTAAATTTCTCATACCTAATTACCCACCAATAATATCCTTTTATCTCATCTCATACCTATCTCATACCTAACCATAGATTTTTAGTGACAACCATGCCTAACCCATACCTCATCTATTTTTTTTATTTATAATTATATTAAACAATTTAATAAAAACATAATATTTTATTAATACTTAAAAGAAAATTACATAATACTTATTAAAAAAAACACTAGTCATCAAAGTATGGTAAGTCTTGAGCATCTACATACTCCGTAAGATCATATCGGAGACGGTGATGGATATTTTCGTCGAGTAACTCCGGTAGTACATTCGGGTCATAAACGGGTAACATACCCTCGGGTTGAGCTTGCCGTGTCTTCAATGGCATCGCACGCGGCTAAATAGGTTTCTATGGTAGAACCTGTGGAAAACAATAGTTCGGAAGAGTCGGATGGAAAATCTAACTCGTCCTCGGATGAAGAAGATGAAGCCATTTTGTTTGTGAAATAGAGATGTTTTTGTTTGAGTAAAAATAGAGATGTTTTTGTGTGTGAAATAATGTTAAATATGTGGTGTTTAAATAGGTAAAAAAAAAGGGATTTTTTTTTTTGATGAAGGCAACGGCTAGTTTTGACTAGCCAACGGCTAGTTTTGCTCCACACTGAATCGGTGTTGTTTACCGATTTATCACAAATGCATGCCACACCGAATGAAACCAAAATGGTAGCTATATTCATGCCGATCGGGGTTGCTCATGCCTAACCCAAACCGAACCCTATTGCCACCCCCAAAAACATAGGATTGTTGTTTATGATCTGGGCGGTCAAAGGATAGGATGGGCAAGCTATGACTGTAAGTCTTATTGGACTTCTAACCATTTTCTCAATAATAACTTAAGTTGATCTTTTGAAGACGCTTCCCCTAAAAAATTTGATATCCAAATTTCCTTAAAGATTTGTTTCTATGTATTTTAGTTAATTATCCGTTACTGTTTACATGCTTAAAGCTGATTCAACACTCGCTATATAATGCCAATTACGATCTAGAGGGAAAAATCTCAAAAAATTATTATATATCTAAAAACCCATCAATATTTGTGGATGCAGCACAAACTTGCATAAGAACTTTCGAAATCAAGAACCACCGGGAGTAACCTTACAATTAACAATTTTTGAAAAGGAAATGATTGTGATTCCCATGTGATAGACATGAATCACTTGACGTTGTTAGGTACGTCCTGAGTAAATGTGTCAATGTCCTCAACCGGCGGCCGAAGTGAATACGTGAAAGCTGGTCAGATTGATGGTAGCAGTTCATTGCTAAATACATATGACAAGCTGCTCTGTATTTTCATTGTGGCTTTCGGATTCGTATAGTTTTTCATAGTAAATAATGGACTACTAAATGTCTTGAATCTTCTAGAGGTGTATTCTTTCATATGTATAGGTAGAACCGTAGAAGATAGATAGAAAAAAATGAATTGTCGAGTAATATAATTTATGTAACAGCTAATTGGAGTTGAGATTTATACATGATACGTATTAGTACTTTGTACTCGTATATATGCCAAGGAACGGTGTTTTAGTTAATTAATAGAGCTACGTTAAAGAGTTTGATCATAACTTCTGATAGAGTTGCGTTCAAGAGTTGATCACAACCCCCATATCAGATTTTGGCGCCAAATCCACCTTTAAATAGTTGTTAGCTTGTTTTCATTCTTTCCAGCTTTTGATAATTCAATTTCATTCAAACTACTTTCGTGAATTGTTCTTCATCTTCCTATTCACCTGACTGTTTGGTTAACTGTATTTCGTTTCTTAATTGAATCCAAATACGGATTATATCAATACACAAAGGAACTGTGTTTTAGTTTTGATAGAAATGTTGATGAGTTGATCATAACTTGTGCTTGTTATCGAAGAACTTCCGAATACTTAATGTATGCGTCATGCCCATTGCATATCTACAACTATATTCTCCAAGCTCACAACTATATCGTGCAATACGGTTCGTACCATAAATCCGAGTATGTATTAGTTATAAATATATATAGTTCGTCTTTGGTACATTTTCTAAAATATCATTATAATTTTTACTTAATTTTCATCATAGTTGATTCTTCTTGTTACGATAGGTAATAATTTTTAATTCGCATAGTCCTAATTTTTCATTCATTCACTTATCTTCTCAGTTTGAAGTGTTTGAATATTACATTATTCATCACAAGTGTGTGTAGCTTTGTTGAGTGCCAAATATTGGCGAAATAGAACTTTTGATATTGAAAAATACAAAAAAAACACTAAAGCTTATGCTAGTATGGTGAGGTAGTATATATTAGGGGTGGCAATTTTCGACACGACACGATAAACGACACAAATCCGACATGAAGTTAAACATGTTTGGGTTGAGTCAAATAAGTTTGGGTAAAAAACAGGTGAACCCGTTGAACCCATTTAATAAATCGGTCGTATTTGGGTTAAGTAAGTATTAAACAGGTGAGCCCGTGAACCCGTTTAAGTATATAAGCAACTAAAATTAAAGTATATAAGCCACGAAAATTAAAGTATGTAACTTGAATTTTATGACGGATTTGGATTAAATATATTTTGTTATGTACATAATATATGAGTGAATTACAATTATATTCAAATATCATTGAAATTATCACATAGTTATTTGTATGTTACTTTATTACTAGTATTTTATAGATTCTTACATCATTTTTTTTTTATTTAAACTAGTTAAATCGACAAACTACTAACCTTATTCACTGCTTGACATATTTACTTAAACAGGTTAAATGGGTCACAAATGAGTTACACGTATTATGCAGGTCTAGGTTAGGGTTGAGTTTTTTTTAAACGATTAATAAATGAGTCGTGTTTGGATAGAGGTTATAATAACACGCTAACCCGCGAACCCGAATAAGTCAACTCGCACACGTCTCAATTGCCAGTTTGCCACCCCTAGGTAGTGTTTGAATTTAATAACATGACTATTATATATAAAACACAATAAACATCAAAGACACATGCGGAATCATATAGGAATATATAATGTATAATTAATCAACATAAACATAAAAGTATGCGTACCTTTGATTCTAGCTTTACAAGAATCAATCTCCAAACTAGCAAATGAGATGAACCATAATTAGGGTTTATAGGATTATAAGAATTGCCCTTTAACGTTTTTGCAATTCAATCCAAGATACTTACAATAGTGTGTAAGTACCACGTTCTTGTAGACACGTACTATAACGAATTAAAGTAATACTAGTTTTAATAACACAAAACGTTTGCTTACGGAAAATTCAAAGTAATCGACCCCTAAGGGTTAGAAGTCGATCGACTAGGACTAAAAGAAAACACACACAAGCTTAGGTTTTAGGTTTATGTGTACAAGAGTAAAGAATGAAGACCCTAAGCCTTGTATTTATACTTAAAGAAACTTAATGTCCAAGTTAGGGTAGGATTGGGCATCCCAAACCCTTTGGCCGATCGGCTATGAATTCCCCAAGGAATTCTAGAACCTACTTGACATCTAATTTCATATTTAGTCCTTCCTTTTATATTTAACGACCGTTAGTCCATTACGTTTAATTACTTAACGTTCGTTATACGTTTTGTGTAAATAATAACTAAATATAACATTTTACATTTAATTATTATAACTTTAATTCTCATACGTAAAGTGTGCAATCCCATGGTCTCGAGTTTGATCCTAACTCAAAACTACTAATTTATGTCCATAAAACCAACAGCTCTCACTTGGACATATCTTAATAGTGTGATCACATCGGTTTGCGTCTAGCAACAATTCGATGCCTCTAGCACGACTCGAGTAAGGCTCCTGAAAAACCATTTAACGATTTCTCATTATTATTATCCTTTTGTTTCTAATACCATGTTAAATAAAGATATGGATTTAATTCATTCTTTATTCAACCATTATGTTTCTCGTTGTAAGTGATTGAGCAAGATTACCAAATCTTCTGAACATATTCAGGGGAGATTTTGAGAGCGGCCGCATAAATATCTTGTCAACCCTACGAGGGCCCCAACAGTAAACTCCAAAATAAATTTGAATGAACAAATTCTATCTTGACTACAAGAATAACTCACAAACTTTGCAACACTTCTGGAAACAACCCTTATTACTACCAGTTACGTTTATCGTTAGGCTGTTCCACAAAAGTTCACTATTCATGACACTTATCTGGTATCTCAAGTCTGAGGAAAACTATTCTTGATTTACTTAATAACAATATCCATAAAGTAAAATCATGTAGTTGAGATAAGTCATATATTCAATTCATTGAATATCATCCGAAATTGGCATGCAACACATCAATATACTTTCAACCATATTCTACCAAATCACTCAGATTTGTCTTAGTTTAATGATACTCCCATATCATTAACTGACAACGGACGATTTTGAATAATTTAGTTATTCACGGATTAAACATGCAAATATAGGACAACAATATTATGAATGAACATAAACATACCCAATACTTTATTTCATCAGAAAATAATAAATGTTTACAATATCCTTTATCCAAATACTAATCACAGTTATGCATGAAACTATTAGCCAAACGAAGTCCAATGCCATTGGCAAGTTCAATAAGCTTTTCTCTAGGTAAAGCCTTAGTGAGAGGATCAACTAAATTGTCATATGTGTGAACTTTTAGTAGATTTATTTCACCTTCGCGGACTTGTTCCCGAACATAGTGATACTTCCGTAGAAAATTTCTGGTGCCTTTCATGACTCCAGGTTCATTGGCAAATATGATTGCAACAGAATTGTCGCAATACATATCAATAGGCGATTCAATTAAAGGCATAACACCAAGCCCTGAAATGAATTTCCTAATTCAAACAGCCTCAATTGCAGCTTCCGAAGCAGCTATGTATTCGGCTTCTTTTGCAGACATCGCTACTGTACTCTGCTTCTTGCTCTTCCAGACTACTGCTCCTCCATTAATGACAAAGACATAACCCGTCTGAGACTTCATATCATCTTTATCACTTTTCCAGGACGCATCACAAAAACCTGTAACACCAAGCTCTGTATCTGGATTTCCACCATATACTAGAAACATTTCTTTCATACTCTTAAGATACTTTAGAATATGTTTAACAGCAGTCCGGTGAAGTTCACCTGGATTATGTGGATTTCGACTGGTCATATTTTGAGCGAACGCCACATCTGGCCTTGTGCATCTCACAGCATACATGATAGATCCTACTGCCGAAGCATAAGAAACTTTCTTCATGTGTGCCACGTCTGCAGGTGTTGAAGCACACATATCCCTACATAAGCCATGCTTTACTTCCACCGGCAAATATCCTTTTTTGGAATTGTGCATATTGAATCTCTTTAATATTTTATAAATGTAAGCGCTTTGACTTAAACCAATTAAGCGCTTTGATCTATATCTGTAGATCTTGATTCCTAGAATGTATGCAACTTCCCCTAAATCCTTAATGGAAAAACATTGTCCAAGATATGCCTTAACACTTTGCAAACTTGGAATGTCTTTTCCCATAATTAATATGTCATCGACATATAGGATAAGGAAAATTACATCACTCCTACTAACTTTGTGATATACGCATGGCTCATAAAGATTTTGAATAAATCCATACTTTTTGATTTCTTCATCAAATCTCTTATTCCATTGCCTTGATACTTGCTTTAATCCATAAATGGATCTTTGAAGTTTGCATACATGGTTTGGAAATTGTGGATTCACGAACCCCTCAGGTTGCTTCATATAGATGTCTTCATCTAAGGGACCATTTAAGAAGGCGGTTTTGACATCCATCTGTCATATATCATAGTCATAGTACGCTGCTATAGCTATGAGAATTCTAATAGATCTAATATCTGCTACAGGAGAAAAGGTCTCCTCGTAATCTACCCCATAGATTTGAGTAAAACCCTAAGCTACTAAATGAGCTTTATAGATGTGCACATTGCCATCCATGTTAGTCTTTTTCTTATAGAGCCACTTACTTCCAACTACCTTAGCATTTTGAGGTAAGTCAAACTCTTCCCAGACTTCATTTTCTTTCATGGATTGCATTTTCCTATTCATTGTAGCTTGCCATTTGTCCTTTTCAGGATCAACCACGGCATCTCTATAACTAGTAGGCTCTCTAAGATCCCCTAATATAGTTTCCTCAACTTCTACGTTAAGACATAGACGTTCAGGTGCACGCGTAGTCCTTACAAATCTACGAATGGGAACCACTTCAACTTCTGGTGGAGGACGCAGACTATCAGGTTCTACCGAAAGTACGTTAGTGTTTTCAACGGTATTATATAAACATTTTGACAAATAATAGACTTGTCATATATGGATATATAAGCTAGATATGATATGTTGTGTTATGGCCCATTTGGTATGTGTGTGCATACGATCATTTCAAATAAAAATTACTTATGTATAATGAGAAAATGATATAATGGAACTCTCCATATGATCATTTTTGGGCTAATAACCTATTAAAGCATCATACTTGTCACAAATGTCAGTTCGACGTAGCGAATAAAAAAATAGCTCTTCTAGACATTAAACTTAAAATTCTTGTCTTCAATTGAGTATTATGACCATTTTACCCTTTCAAATTACATAAATGGACCCTGTGGGTTTGCGAAAATTGCATCCATCGTCCCGAGGCTAAATTACATAAATGGTCCCTGTCGTTTGGAATAAATTGCGTCCAACGTCCCTTACAACAATTACATCACTTCACATAACGGATTCATAACGGATTCCATAACTACAAAAACAAATCAAAAACAAAAACAAAAACAAAAAAACCATCACTGCTAACTAAGCCCACTATACCAGCATCAGATACATAACATAAACAACATATTCATTTCTGCTCTATATAACTCAAATCCAAACAATATCAGTTGAAGCTATATTTCAAAAAGTTCAATTACAATACACAACAATCATCAGCATAACTACAACAATTGATATCTAATCTGACAAAAAACACAACAATTTTTTGGTGTATCAGATCAAAATCATGCCTTTTGAGCGGAATAACTTAATATGAAGTTCTTGATTTCATCATTTAATGCCCTGTCAATTGCTGTTCTTCCATCTGCATCTTTCACATCATACTTAGCTCCAGCTCTTAACAACTCCTCTAGTTTGGGCTTGTCGCCTTCAGAAGAAGCCAACATCAACAAAATGTCGACGGGGTGAATGTTTTGGCTTAATAGAGCTTCCATTTTATCGTACGTTCCCTCCACAGCAAGCATACCCATGTAATTGAAGTACTGCATTAAAAGTTGAGTTTAAAATACAATAGACTAAAAGTGCATACTCTGATTTAAAATCCGAAATTAGGTGTCATGGAATGTCTCATCTTGTTGTGGTCATGGAATGTAATTGCCGGTGTCATGGAATGTCTCATCTTGTTGTGGTCAATATAGGTGTCTAAAATCCGAAATTAGTATGTGTCACCGCAAAAAGCAAAATCATGATCAATTTGAAAATTTGCACCCTATAAGTTTTTCTAGCTCATATGTGGTAACCATGTGCCTTCACAATATGATGCTACTACCAAAAACTTGATGACACTGTGACTGTTGCACTCGCCTTAGAATTGTGATCCTGGGTCAGGGTATGAATTGTGATCTCTTTCATATACAACATGCAATCTTAACAATAAATTTCTGGACACCCTAGGGGTCCTTTTGGACACCGTTGTGGATGACATGCAGAAGATTTCTGCATTACTTTCTAAGAGACGAATCCTAGAATTCCTGTTTGATGTCATCTTCTAGCTTACATAATGTAAATGTCTGTTTTGACTTCTAGATGATACTCTGATGGCATAAAGTTGTTGACAAAAGGAGTTAACCCAATAAACATTTAACATTTTAAAGCATTAATGAAAAGCAGTAATGAAAAGAGACAATAATCCTAGTAGAGTGTTCTACTCAATTAAGCATCAACATGGGTATTTTACAGAAGAAAAAGGAGAATAGTTGTGAGTAGCATCTTATAAGAAAAAAATATAATTGTATAAAACTTTTAATCTTGGATTTTCCAGATAGACTTCTATTAGCAGGTTTGGGCTTCCTATTGCTTCGGACATTTATACAACTATGAAAAATCCAATGATCACACATGACACGTGTTACCCTAATTATGCCCCTTGTAAAATAGATGACAAGGTTGAAATGGGTCATCTTCAATTAAACGATCTAATGGACCAAATTTGCTAGAAGGTGCAAATAATCACATGACAGCAGTATAGCTGACATGTATTCCTGTTTGCAAGAGAACTGACAAGTGCAATCACTTGTAAAAAAAACTTACATGTTTCAGCCCCTCGTGCAAATGATTCACTTCATCTGAAATGTGGCATTTAAGAGAATAAACTGACTCTGTCTCTGAACTTTCTTCACCACTTTCCGCACAATGCACCCTACACAAAAAACATACCATGATAAAAAGACCAAAAATAGGATGAACCATAACTATCCAATAACAAAACTATCATTAACTATTTACAAGAAACACGTTATTAGAATTGGATTTTAGTCTTGCAATTAAACAAAATACATTAAACAAAATTATAGTAATTCTTTTATAATGAAAGATGTTATTGGTATTGTGTTTTATTATGTCCCTTTCTACATCTCAACCAGAAAAGAGTAGAAAACATCCAACAATCCAAGATGGTTTAAACGTTTCCGTATGTGATACTTAAATATTTAGCTTGCATCGTTAACGAAAAATACCACAGCTCTGAGGAGGTAAGAACATATGTTACAGCAAAAAACGAAATATCAGCTCTGTAAATTAGAGCCAACAAGTACCTGCTGACAAGATCAATGCCAAAAAGTTGCTTCACTGCATCAATATTTACACTGCACAATTAAATAACAATAACAGATATCAACGATAGAACACAAAACATTCCATATAATTTTAGCTTTTCTTACTTACACACCAACGTACAATGTACACAAAATCTGTCTTACAAAAAACTATACCATATTTTTGAGATTCCACAAACTATCAATGTATATCATTACACAATCATTTAATCGAGCATTTTCAAAATAAAAAAGAGATTGAAACCAACATATATCAATTATACAACCTGGAACTTGGCGATCTGAGAAAGTAATAGAAATGGATTTAGGTTTTTGACATACCCAAGCTGATGGCGACGGCTGTGACAACGGTGGTCGCGTCGGCCAGTGGAGGAGTATAGAGGGTGGCGGCGCCGGAATGACGATGTCCGGTTACATGGCGGCGACCAGAGGAGTTTAGGGTTTAGAGATCTGATATGTGTGTCTTAAAATGAGTTAAAATGAGTTATTGGGTTATTTATATACTTGGGATGTAATTTTTATAAATTTATGGGTAAAATGGTCATCACAAATTTATTTTACTCAATTGAAGACAAGAATTTCAAGTTTAATGTCTAGAAGAGCTATTTTTTTTTTGTTCGCTACGTCGAACTGACATTTGTGACAAGTATGATGCTTTAATAGGTTATTAGCCCATCATTTTCTAAGTGCTTGGCTTATTAGATTTAAACAATAGATGATTAGTAGCTTGATTATAGTATATCATGTGGTAAAATAGTTGTATTTTGAATGAGAAGGCGAGTTAAATAATGTATTAATTGTATGTATTGACTAAATGTGTGTGCTTTAAATAGGTTTTTAATTGTGCTTTTTTACTTATAATGCTTAAAATTTTATCTAAGGAGATTTTAAAAATTAAATACGAGAGACGTGCTAATCTCCATTATAGGATGTATGGAATATGGATATTAGCTTAATATATTTGCATACATAATATCAAAGTTTGTACATCTTAAAATTCTAATAAAAAATGATGCACTCTTTATATGGAGTAAGATTAATCTATTTCAGATGTGTGCTTGAGTCCAACTTAAGTTGTATTTGAATTTTCGTACGATGTCATCTCGAATAAACTCATTGTAAGATCACACTACAACAGGAAGCACCTCCAGCCATTACTTTTGTAGTTGCTAGAGGTTCTTAATCGGCCCATCAATGGTAGGCTTAGGTACAATCACTACAGATTTTAGCGACTACTTTTGTTTGCTTATAGCGACAACACATTTGACTTGATTTTTTTGACTTTATTAACAAAACCTATAGCGACTACATGTAGTTGTTACTAGTTCCCGTGTTTTCATTTGAAGAGAATAGA
This sequence comes from Chrysanthemum seticuspe, assembly GCA_019973895.1. Taxonomy (NCBI): domain Eukaryota; kingdom Viridiplantae; phylum Streptophyta; class Magnoliopsida; order Asterales; family Asteraceae; genus Chrysanthemum; species Chrysanthemum seticuspe. The sequence continues at coordinate 271,169,415 of BPTQ01000001.1, forward strand.
GGAGAAAGGGAGAGTAAATGACAACAAAATATTAATGCTCCCGATTTTTTTTATATTATTTTATCTTTTGTTATTCTTTTGTTTTTTCTGAGAGAGAAGAAAAGAAAAGGGGGAAAATTTTGCTAAAATTTTTCTCTCATAATCTTCTTCTTAAATTATGATGATATTGAGATAAGATATTTTTTGTTCATATTTTGATTAAATCCTCCTTATTATTCTCTTCTTATTTTCTCTCATTTTTACCATATTCATTTCTCTTATTTTCATTTTACATCTCAGAAACAGGGCGTAAAGGAATTTTTGGAATTTTTGGAGAACTTTTTAAAAAAAATAAATATTTTTATTCTTTTTACGGATATTTATCTTTTTATTTTAACTTTACCTTTTATATTATATATATATATATATATATATATATATATAGATACGGTTCGACCCTACGGTTCAACCCATTGAACCGAAAACTAAACCGGGTTTTAAAACATTATTTTTTTGCGGTTTGTCACCTAACTTCTAGCGACTCTAGCGATAACATGTAGTTGCTAGAAATTCTGGTCAAAGTTTTACTTTTTCATAACTCTTGTTTTGTCGTTTACCTAACTTTTAGCGACTACATGCAACATGCAGTCGTTAAAAGTTTTGGTCAAAGACGGAAAAAAGTAATTTTTTTTTTCTTTTAGCGAACTTTAAGCAACTACGCCGTGTAGTCGCTAACATCATTTTAAATCTCGTTATACTGTGTTGTAAGTATATTTGGCTAACGCCTTCTGATTCTCGTGATATTGTCTTTTAAAAACAAGTTTTAACCATATATTCAAATTCAAACTATTTTGATTTGAAACTTGAGCCGAGAAGGGACTCAAATGCTTTTAAATCACTTTCTAAATTAAGGCAAGATATTTCGTATCAGTTATATTTAGAAAACTTAAAAAGAAAAAAAAAGAACCAATGCATCTACGAAAGAAATGGTAAATATCGTCATAATAGTTTCTATAATAACCTTGATCATATCTTTGTCTTGAAAATGAAAATCTTGTTAATTAATTTGTACAAGTTGTATTGCTCTTCTCTTTTATAGTTTGTCCTCCTGTTGATCCGAGATGATGGCTTGCTCGCTCGCTGGACTCTTTGCTTCCCGATCCATTCGTCCTGTGGCAACAACATATTGTCGCTTCTTTAGCTTAAAGCTTGAAGGCAAATGCACACCTGAAATCCATGATCTTTTCAAGAGTGAGTAGATATCTCAACTTATCATTTACGTGTAGTCGTATGATTATTTAAAAGGAACCACTTAAAGCGCACGTTGTTAAGAGGAATACAAGTCATTTAAAATTTTCATTATTAATATTGAACTCATAGAGCGCTAATGAGAGTCAGCTTTCTTGAGAATAAAATCGTTAACCCTGTGATTTTTTGATGATAACTTAGAGGCAAATTGTCCACGCCTATCTGCAACTACTAATCTTGCGCGTCTACTAAACTTGATGGACAATCGCATCGGAGTGACACCAGCAGCGTGTCCTAGATGGGATGTGATGGAGGACACTAAAGCTCTCTACTTCATCCGCGACATGTCTGGACTCCCAAATAAAGATATTATGGAACGATTAGGTATTCTTTAACACTTAACATCAAAAATAGTTTTTCTCTTTGACCTTAAAAAGGGTAGTAGTTTAATGATATTTTTCTTACTACTGCAATTTTTTTTAAGAGCATTTTAGCTAGTTTAATGATAATTTTCTTACTACTGTAATTTTTTTAAAGAGCATTTTAGCTGATGATATGCCCTATCAGGCTAGGGGAGTTCTTACGTATTTTCTGTTTTACTTGTTACAGAATTGTATCAGTATAATTTCGGTTGTATAAATGTATGGTGTGCATTTGCTGATAATATGAAGTTTTGGGTTACTCTGGGGAGACCTGGTCCCCGGTCCACTTATCCCGGATATTTCATTGCGATTTCTACACCCGATACAGTCTACCATCCTAGCAAGGATATTGTGATGGATGTGAAGGAGGAGGTCTTGAAGATAACTATTCCTAAGAAGAAAGGGAAGTGGATTCGTAATAGAATTACGACAAAGCCAGAATTCTATGGGCCTCCTGCCTCCATAATAAGTGTTGAGAATGATGATCAAATGATAAACTCTTAAATTGAGAAATCGAAAAATAAACGTGAGAAATGCACTTAGCCACGTTGACTCATACGAGTAGTTTTTTTATGGATTCAATACAAACAAGGTGATTCACAATAGCTAAGTTAACTGAAATTTGTAAAATGATTGAAACATTTATATGATATTTTGCAAATATTAGTCTCCATGCCCATGCATATCTACAACAAAAATCTCCAATCCCACAACTATACCTTGCAATATGGTTCCATAAATCCGAGTGTTTAATATTTATCATTCGTCTTTGGTTAATATTTTAAAATTCTCATAATTTAATTTAATTTTCAAAGGTTGGCTCCCTGGTTTGATATAATTGACAAGATATAAAAAATGGGGATGAAATTTGAACTAGAATGAGAATCAACCAAAACCATAGTCCATTGAGGCAGTTTAGTTTGCCGTTTTAGGTGATCTTTCTCCATCGTTTTCATCGATGTCGCCTTGCCTTCATCGATGATTAATCTCCGTTTCACCATCTTTATCATTACGTTAAGTTGATGTAGATCTTGCCATCTTCATCCTATATTGTTGATTCTTCTCGTTCAGTGGTAATATTTATTGATTCACAGACTCCTAATTGTTCATACATTCACTTATCTTCTCAGTTTGAAGTGTTTGAATCTTATATACATTATATTCATCACAAGTGTGTGCAGGGCCGTCTCGTGGATTTCGGTGGCCTTGTGCCATTACCACAAAGAGGCCCTCAAACACACATAATATACATATGTATAAGTAGTGCATGAATTAATTAAGCTCGAGTCTCATATTGTATTCATATATACAATAGAAGTTTTTAAATTTGGTGGCACTCGTCAAGCGGTGACCCTGTGCAATCGCACCTCTTGCACTCCCCTAAAGCCGGCCCTGAGTGTGTGTAGCTTTGTCGAGAGCAGACCGTGATACTTAATAAAATACAAGTTTGACTGCCAAATATTGGCGAATTCAACTTTTAATATTCAAAAATACAGAAAAGAACACTAAAGGATATGCTAGTATTGTTGGAATAAATGTGGCTCATGTTCACTTGAAAATATTTTTCTTATAAGTTAAAACAAGTTGGCTTATCCTTGGCAACAAGTTGCTTATCATTTGCTATCAACTTGCTTCTACTAGCAAGTGTGAATAATTCTTAGCCTATAAATAAGGACCTTAGCCTTTGAGTTTTAGACACACCAAAACACACACAATCATCATTGTTGTGTTCTTAGTTCTTTCCTCTTTTGTTCTAAGTTTGTAATATATTTCTAGCTTAAGAAATATATAAGTTTGTTGGTGTTTCATTCTAAGGTTTCTTTCATATTGTTTAATTTTCAATAAGCTAGTTTGAGGTATAGTTGTGATGTTGAATACCAAGTCGGTGAGATATTATCGCGGTTATTCCACAACAAGTAATATCAAGAGTCGGGGTTATTCTTAATATGCTTTGTGGTTGCAATTTATATTGATCCTCCACATCAGTAAATAACCATGTTGGTTTTTGGTTATAAGCTATTGAAAAATAATTTGTGCACAAAATGGTAGATGGCAAAGTTGACAAACCTTCCACATCGGTGGATCCAACATTTTCAAGTTGTGCTAGACCAGTCTTAACGAATGCAAGATTGGTGGTGGATGTTTTTGATGGCACATGCCATTTTGGTTTGTGGCAAAGTGAGCTTCTAGACTCTTTTTCAGCAAGGTCTAGACATTGCCATTGAAGAAAGTAAACTAGAGGATGTAGGAATTGGTTAATCATTAATCGGTTAGCTTGTGGTACGTTTCGTTCATGTCTTTCGAGAGAGCAACAATATGATTTCTTAAAAGAAACATCCGCCTACAAATTGTGGGCGGCGTTGGAAGAGAAATTTCTTAAGAAAAATTGTCAGAATAAGCTTTTTTTGAAGAAGCGACTCTTTCGCTTCACATATGTACCAGGTACCACGATGAATGATCACATTACCAGTTTTAACAAGTTGGTCACCGATTTGATGAATATGGATGAGGCGTTCAAAGACCAAGATCTAGCATTGATATTGTTAGGATCGCTTCCAGAGGAGTACGAGTTGCTTGAAACAACTCTACTTAATGGGAAGGATGATGTGTCTCTTAGTGAAGTTTGTGCAGCCTTGTATAGTAAAGAACTGAGAAGGAAGGACAAGCAGATTAGTTCATGTGGAGACGCAAAGGTTTTGCTTGTCAGAGGTCGTTCGCAGAAGAAGGGCACCAATAAGAGGTGGAGATCCAAGTCGAGGCAGAGACTGAGCAAAGATAAATGTGCCTTTTGTCATGAAAAAGGCCATTGGAAGAGAGATTGTCCAAAGTTGAAAACCAACGATAATCATAACAAAGGGAAAGCTGTAGCGGAGGCGTATGTCACCAAGTGTAATGAAGAAGAATCAGATATCTCACTTGCAACATCGTCAACCAAAAATGCTTCTGATGTATGGCTATTAGATTCGGCATGTAGCCATCATATTACACCACATCGAGAGTGGTTTAGTAATTTTGAAGGACATGAAAAAGTAGTTTACACGGCAGACGAAACTCCACTCATTACTCATGAGATTGGTTTCGTTCGATTGCAGAATGAAGACGGATGTGACCTTGAAAGGTGTTCGTTACTCGCCAGAGTTGAAAAAGAATCTCATTTTCGTCGGTACCTTAGAATATAACGGATTCGAAGTAAGAGCAAAGGATGGGGTTATGAAGATCATCTCTGGAGTACTTGTAGTAATGAAGGGTATTCATAAAATAAATAACATGTATCACTACAAAGGTAGAACAGTTGTTCGAACTGTAGTAGCTGTTACCAATGGTGATAGAAATTAAGAAGCTGTGAAGCTATGTCATATGCTCTTAGGACATGCAGGAGAAAAATCCTTAAATTTTCTCATAAAGCAAGGATTATTGAAAGGAATGAGTTCTTGTAAGTTAGATCTCTGTGAGCATTGCATCAATGGGAAGACGACAAGGGTGAAATTTAGGACATCTATCCACAAGACACAATGTATCTTGGATTATGTCCACTCTGATGTATGGGGTCGCGTAAAGACAAGCTCTTTAGGAGGGAGACACTACTATGCAACCTTTGTTGATGACTTTTCCCGAAGAGTTTGGGTGTACACGTTAAAGACAAAGGATGAAGTGCTAGGAGTGTTCATAAAGTAGAAAAAGATGATGGAAACTCAGACTTGCAGAAAGATCAAACATCTCCGAACAGATAATGGCGGAGAGTATAAAATGATCAGTTCACAAATTTTCTGAAGATAAAGGCATCGTCAGACACTTCAGTGTCAGGCTACACCACAATAGAACGGGGGGCAGAACGCATGAACCGAACCTTGCTAGAGAAAGTTTGGTGTATGTTAGCTAATGCTAGGTTGGGTAAAGAATTTTGGGCTAAAGCTGTAACTTATGCGTGTCACCTCATTAATTTTGCTATCTACTGCTATTGATGGGAAAACACCATTTGAGAAATTGTATGGACTACAGATTATGATTCCTTGCATGTGCTTGGTTTCGCTGCATATTATCATATGAAGGAATCAAAGTTGGATCCTAAAGCAAAGAAAGCATTATTCATGGGGATCACCTCTGGAATCAAAGGCTATCGTTTATGGTGTCCAGAGACAAAGAAGACGATCTTTAGCAGGGATGTCACCTTTAATGAATCTTTCATGTTGAAGAAGGTGAATGCTAAGCAGTTAGATGAAACTCCCAAAAAGGTAAAGTTTGAAAGCATAATTGTACCAGATGATAGAGAAACAACTGATGATTCTACTATGGTAGAAGGAGACTATGAAGAAGAGGAGGTTCAAGCCGAAGAACCTCTACAACAAAAACATGAATCAATTGCTACAAGTAAGCCCAAAAGAAACACTAAAAGGCCTGCTTGCCTTAATGATACGGTGGCTTGTGCATCTTAAATTGCAGATGATGATGTTCCTACTACTTACTCTGAAGTGGTTCGAGACTGAGGGAACGAGAAGTAGAGGATTGCCATGAGCGAAGAAATGCAGTCTCTTCAGAAGAATCAGATATGGGATTTGACCAACCTCCTAAAAGGGAAGAAGGTAATTGGATGTAAATGGGTGTATGCAAAGAAGAAGGATTTTCTAGCCAGGATGATGTTCGCTACAAAGCAAGATTGGTAGCTAAAGGCTATAGTCAGAAAGAGGGAGTTGATTCTAACGAAGTTTTTTCTCAAATGGTAAAGCATTCCTCTATTAGAATTTTGTTGGCTTTGGTAGCACAGTTGGATTTGGAACTAGTTCAGATGGATCTGAAGACTACATTTCTACATGGATACTTGGACGAGGAAATCTATATGGTTCAGCAAGAAGGATTCAAAGTTGTTGGAAAAGAGCATGTAGTGTGTAAGCTTCATAAATCGTTGTACGGGTTGAAGTAATCCCCAAGGTAGTGGTACAAACGATTTGATAAGTTTATGATGGAGTCGAAGTACACAAGAAGCAAATACGACCATTGTGTCTATTTGAAAAAGCTACAAGATGGGTCCTTCTTATATCTTCTTCTATATGTAGATGAAATGTTGATAGCTTCTCAAAGTCTAAACGAGATTGAAAAGTTAAAGACTTGGTTGAAAAGCGAATTTGAGATGAAGGATCTCTATGAAGTAAAGATGATTCTCGACATGGAGATAGTCAGAGGCAGAAAATTAAGGAAGCTATGTTTGACTCAGAAACAATATCTGAGAAGGATTCTAAGGCGTTTTAGGTTCGACAAGCAAACAAAACGAGTTAGTACTCCACTCGCTTCTTAATTTAAGATCAGTGCTGCTATGTCACCGAAAAATGATGCAGAGCGGGATATAGCTGTGGTGTTGAAAGATTCACACTCTTTACCTGACTGTTTATGTCCTTGATAGGGCTCCTTCTCACCTATCTTGACCGGGAAGAGGGGGGAGGCTCTTGCGGGATCCCTGCCTGCCCTTCTCTATTCTATTTTGAGGATCCCTCTGAGGAGGCTTTCCAGACTTGTAAAAGGTGGCTAGGAACAAGAATAGGGTCAGTTGTCTCTGCCGTTGCAGGTCCTTCTCCTTCTGCTGAGATGACCCTCTTTTTGTTTCGTTTGTGAGATATTTTCGCGGTTATTCCACAACAAGCATGGTGATGTAGTATATATAAAACTTGAGTTTAAAATCATTTCATGATTCAAAACTAAGGGCGGAGCCAAGATTTGACGTTAACGGGGCTGAACCTAACGTAAAACAACAACAGTAGATTTCAAACTCTCATAAAAAGGCATGATTACTAGTAAAATTTAGAACGACACATCTCATAAATAACAAAACTTACACAAGAATTTAACACGTACACTAGCAAGCAACTTTACTCTTTACGTAAATCACTTTCCAAGATTTTCAAATTTTATGTAACCACTCTCCAACTTCATACGTTATCAAATAATTTATAACTTTACAAATTATAAATACTTTAAGCCTAGTTATTTGTAAAAGTTAGGGATTTCGCAAACCAAGAGGTTCAGTGTCAATTGTTTACTTGCTCGTCTACTTTGATGCATTCAAATGTAAAATATACAACACGAGTATTTAAATTCTAATAAGGCTGTTGGGAATTATGTGAAGTAGGATTTCTGCTGTCATTACTGCCGAAGGATTCTGCTGAAGTAGAAGCAGAATCTGCTGAAGAAGACATTCTACTGAAGAGTAAAAGCCGTGCTGTGTTTCTGCTGAAGGGTGGAAGCTGACTAGGATCAGCATGCGCTGTATTATTTAAATGCTAAACCATCATTATCTTTGAACGGCCCGAGGTTAGCATGGGTATTATTGTACTGCTCAATTTTATCTAGTGCTTTAGTCATTAAATGCATACTTGAATGTTTAGTCGATTGAGTAGTAATAGTTTTAGGGTTCCTTGTCTATAAAAGGAACCTCATAGTTTGTAAACAACTTGAAACATAGAGTTTCAGTGAATAAAAGATCCATAGAGGATCTAAGTGTTCTTAGTTATAACAACTTGTATTTACTTTCCGCTATAGAATACGAGTTGTAGAGACTGTCTATTAGTTTGCTTATGATTACATAGGCAACACTAACGATCCACGAGTGCTAAAGATCTGTCAAGGTCTGAGAGTTTTCAACAAGTGGTATCAGAGCCTCGGGAGAGTCTCTACGATACTGAGAACCTTATTTAACTCACCCCCATACAACCAAAAACATATTCACCATGCCTGGAACTGATGATGAATCAGAAGTCACCACCAACAACAACATCAAAAACACCACCTCTATGCAGCAACTTAGTCTCTCCAACAGTAATGGCAAGTTTCCTTATCTGAAAAAGGAAGAGTATGATCTGTGGACCATGAAGATGCAGAACTGGATCTCCAATATTGATTGGAATCTATGGGAGATTGTGAAGAATGGTAACAGTCTGAAGAAGACCATCCCAGATCTTGATGGTAAGTTTACCATTGCTCCTCCCAAAACTGCTGAAGAGGTTTTAGCTGTGCAAAGAGAGCACAAGGTAAGAACCATCCTCCTTCAATCTATTCCTGAAGATCACTTGGGTGATTTTCACCACATGGTTGATGCAAAGGACATCTGGATGGCTCTTAAAGCAAGGTTTGGTGGAAATGAAGAGTCCAGGAGAATGAGGAAGTCCATGCTGAGACAACACTTCCAAGAGTTCAATATCTCTGAAGAAGAAGGTATCCACAAGGGATACGACAGGTTTCACAAGATTCTGAGTCAGCTAAACCAGCTGAATGCAAAGCCTGACAATGATGATAACAATTCAAAGTTCCTAAGATCTTTGTCTCCATCATGGTTACATGTGAGTATAGCCCTGAAAGCTAAAGGTGGGGTGGACATGCTCACTTTTGATGAGCTATACAACAAACTCAGATCTCTTGAACCTGATGTCAGATCTCCCTACCGTGCATCCTCTTCTGGTCATTCAGCCTTTGTTGGGACATCCCACTCGAATATGATGATGCATGATTCAAGTCCATCTTACTTACCATCATCATCCTATCGTCCCACTCCATCACATCCTCAAGCTAAGGCTGGAAGTATATTGGAGGATGTTCTTCACTCATTTGTTGCTGATTATGATACTCAGCAGCATCTGGTATATGAAGATTTTGACCAAGTGGACCCACTTGAGATGGAGGAGATGAAGCTGAAATGGCAGGTGGCCATGCTTTCAGTAGATATCAAGAGGTTTGAAGAGAAGGCAGGAAGGAAGTTTGGGTTTAAGGGAAAGGATCCAACTCGTTTTGACAGGAGAAAGGTCAAATGTTTCTCTTGCCACCAGATGGGTCATTTCTCAAGGGAATGCAAAGACAGGAAGAGTGGAGAGGGAGCTAGCTACAATTCCTATCAGCAGAATCAAAAAGGAGCTAGCACTTCAGCAGCTCTAGTCACCATGGATGAACAGGTCAACTGGGCTGCACATGAACCTGTGAATGAGGAAGCTGCTGATGCAGAGAAGCTTGGTTTGCTGGCAAGGTGCACTTCAGAAGATAGGCATGATCAATTTGCCTTCATGGGACTTTCTCAGGTACACAATAGTATATTTGGTTGTAGTGAAAGATACAATGAACTGAAAGAATCTTATGATACTATGAAACCTAAATACAATGAATGCTATGTTGATAATGAAGCTTATAAACTTTCGTTAAAAACATTAGAAAGACAAAAGGTATGGTTTCAAAAGAATCAGATAGCTTATGAAGAAAAGATTAAGGTGCTTCAATTTGATCTAGATATTGCTAATATTAACTTAAAATGCACCGAAAAAGAAAAAGATGATGCTAGTGCTGAGAACCTAGAGCTTAAAGAGAAACTAGCTGAGGAAATAGCTAGACATAAACAATGGTTAATATCAGGTGACAATCTAGCTAGAGCTCTTTATAGTAGTCAGTCAGTGAACTCCGGAATAGGTTTAGGCTTTCAGAAGTATGTAGGATTGGAAGCTAGGCAAGATGGGCGTAAATCTACACCTGCTGGCTTAGAACACTTTAGAAAGGAAGGTAATTTACATGCTGTCCCTGGACCTATTAGAGGTGAATTCATGCCCACTGACCTGTCCATTAATGTTGACTTTGATGGATCACACCATATGTATGGCAAAAAGTCAAAAGACTTGCCAGACAACGATGCTTCATCTTATGACTTTGTCTCTTTCTCTGACAGTGACAATTCATCAGATCAAGGATCTACTTACAGCTGTGATTCAAGTGATAAGTCAGACCTTCCCAAGCCCTCACCTGAGCCTACACCCAAGCCTGCACCCAAGACTATCTACAAGCCTTCTAGGATAGCTGCTGAGGAATCTACTTCCAAGCCTGTTTCCCCTGAAGACTTGTCTTTTAAATCTTTGAATAATTTGTCTGTTAAAAACAATTCCTTTAATGTTTCTGGTTTAAGTTCTTCTACATGTAATAGAATATCTGATTTGTTGAATAAATCTTCCAAAAGGAAGACTTGTTTTGTTTGTGGAAGTAAACTTCATTTAATTAAGGATTGTGATTTTTATGAGCAAAGATTGGGTGCATGTGCTCCTCAGCAGAAACCTAGACCAGTATGGACCAATGTTAAGAAAATTCCACCTTATGTCCCACAAGCTACTTATACTAACTCTTCTTGGAGGAGGTCAGCCGATAGACCTTATGTGCAATCCACTAGCCCATACTTTAAACATGGTTATTGGCCTGCATATGTTGACTCTATGAATAATAGGAAAGGATGTAGGGGCACTACTGACAAATCTGTCAAAACTTCAGCAGGTTGTTCTTGGAAGGATAAAGGACCAAAATTTTACTGGAAACCCAAGAACAATGGTGGATCTTTCTCTTCCCTTAACTGCAAAGTTTAAGGGGAGGCATATGCCTCAGGGGAGGATTTTATAGTAAACTTTGTGTATATGTTGTTTGCTAACACTTGTTTGTTCATAGTTTTAGTCTGTTTTGTCTCTGTTTTTGTTCTTGTGTTTCTCTGAGTTTGTTTTGCAGAATTCCCTGTTCAGTTAAAATTCATCGAGTGTGGTCCTTTGGTATATGGTCTAGTAAGCTCAAAGCTTGTTTCCTCTGAAAGCTAAGTAATGGAGTGAGCAATTGGTTTCCACTGAAGATAAAATACTGAAGACAAGTATTGAAGTTAAAATTGTTCATTCATTCATTCAAATTACAGCTTACAGCTTACAATCAACTTCAATGCAACCACAAGAAAAGAGCTATACTACTTATCCTAATCTAGTACATATCATCTATTCCAACATCTAACATAATGTTGGATATGCATGATCGCTCACATCTTTCACACTAGATGCTGGATATGCGTTTGTGAAGTCTTGCATAACCACCCATTCATTCTATCTCGATGGCTGGAGATGCATAACTACTATGACGAGGATGCTAAGGATCAAAATGGAAAGGATGGATTGATACAAATCGTGAAGATGAAGAAAAATAATATGTCCTTTGTGCTTCATCTATTGATTTCAACCAAAATGCAATCAATCCACCATCTATAAGCATTTCCTCTATACGATGTGTGTTGATGCACCAAAACCTGGTGCAGAAAGACCGAGAACCACCTTTCTATCCTTAGGGAGTGGTGGATTTCTGGCTCGTGGCCTTCGTGGAGGCTGAGGTGCTGGAGGTTGGGAGTAAGATGTTCTCTCCTTACAGGAGTCATCAGAATCATCAACGGCAAGGGAAGGCACATTCACAACAGCAAGGGGAGGCTCTTTCACTCTCTTTGAAGTTGCTTCCTCATCTGAGTCTTCATAAGGTGATACATAAGAACTTAAGGATGAGTTGTCTTCTCCACCGCCTGGATTGCTTGACAAATAATTCTTCTTCCACCTCTCAAGACTGCTTATGGAGGATGCATTGTCATCTGATGAAAGAGTGATTGGGATGGAACTACTCATGGTTGTTTGTGATTAATTTTGGAGCATTGAAGAAACTAGGGTTTGTTATGAAATTTGGGGATCTTTGATGAAGAGTTATGTGTGCATTGGGATCATTTTATAGACGGATTCGAGGTTCAATGGGAATTAATGCGAGTGGTTGGCACAGTAACACTCTAGAATATTACCGAAGATATTTTTATCTTTGATGGTTGCTGCTGAAGTGTATAACTTCAGCAGATTGACCATCTGTTTCTGCTGAAGCGTTACACTTTCTTAGGTCAAGTTGAAATACACGTAAGCTACGGTCAACCAAACGGTCTAATTCTTTTGACTATAACTTGGGCAACAACTACCACTCCACCATTCACATTCTTCCACTTCAAAACAAACCGATTCCCTCTCCTTCATCCAATAACACTTCATTACGAGCATCATAACCCTAAGATCTCAAATCATCACATGGCACTTGAATTTAAGAAGGATCACAACAAAGTTGCTTTTCTGGGAAAAGCTAAAGATGATGAGTTGTAAGAACCAATGGTGAAATTCTTAAAAAGGTCCAAGATTTGCTATGCTCTAACACATTCTCCGAATGCAATATATGAATCACTAGTTACTCAGTTTTGGGCATCTGCTTCAAAACGAAGTGAAACAGAGATTGTGGCTACGATTGACGAAACAGAGCATGTGGTTACGGAAGAGATGATAAGGAGGAAGCTTCGCTTGGAAGATGCTGATGGAGTATATCACTCTAATCAGATGGAGGTGCTTACTGGGCTGAGAGCGGTTGGCTATCGAGGTACGAGGACTGACATTTGGCTGAAGAAGCATCTTTGCCCAATGTGGAGGTTCTTGATTCACACGTTGCTTCAGTGCATAAGCAACAAGTTAGGAGGATGGGACCAGTTCTCTACCCAACTGGGATGTGGTATTGTGTGTCTTTCCCAAGGGGTAACTTATAATTTTTCTAAGTTTATTTTTGAAAACATGATTGAGAATATTCAAAGGAAAAAGACTAAGTTTTTAATGTACCCTAGGTTTCTGCAAATGATTTTAGACACCACTACCCAAGACCAATCCTTTTATCCCATAGGTGTTTTAACTGCTAAATTGTTTGCATCAATGAGAACTCACTTTGAGGGGGCACATCATCCGTTGTCAGCAGCTATGTTGCCTCATGGCAATGAGGCTGCTGATGAGGAAAATGTTGCTTATACCCCACCCTCTTCAAATGTTGCTACTGATGGCAATCCATCAGTTAATATAGATGAGGGTCCCTCCTTTACTGCTGAAGCATCTCATATTGCTCCTGACCATTCTCCACCTGTACCATCACCCAGACCGAGTCCACCACCCACACAGGTTACTCATGTTGAGTCTGAGACTGATCTCAATAGTCTGGCCTCACCTAGTCCTGTTAGGGATCCTCTTAATGAAGATCCTCCTCTTTCTCAGCAAGACCATGTTTCTCCTGAAAGGTCCAATGAAGCTCCCATTTCCGCTGAGCAATCAGGTGGTAGAGCTGAGGACCCAGTTACTCTTACATCATTCTATACTCTTGTGAACAGGTATGCAGCCGAAGTGGCAGATCTCAAAAAGGAACTTGCTCAGACCAAATCTACTCTTGGTAATGAGATTTTGGAATTGAGGAATAAAGTTAAGAGCTTGGAAGAACATCTTGGGCATCTGTCCAAAAGGAAGCTTGACAGCTTGTGGTTTCCTCTGATGAGGAGGAAGAAATTTCTCAGTTTGGGCCTCTTAACATGTTAGCAGATGTGGTTCAGAAGACAGTTGTTCCTTCATCAGTGGTTGCTGAATCCTCAAAGAATAAGGAACCTATTCTTTACAAAAGAAGAAAGAGCTCTTATTTAAGTAAGGTTTCTTCTGAAGCTTTAAAGGAACCTGGTGTTGACAAGGTTGCATCTGCTGATGTGCAAATGGAGGATGTATCTTCTGATCATGGTCAACCTTCGTCTGTTCAAGAACCAACAGGCCCTTCATCCTCAGCAGATCTTTCTGATGATATTGTCTTGACCACTCAAGTTGAAGATCTGCATCAACATGTTTCTCCTAAAGTTGACTTGGGTATCTCTACTGAGATTCCTTTAGTTGATCTTACTGAAGTTGAGTGTGCTAAGAAGCCTGCTGATAAAGGGACAGGTAAAATGACTGAAGAAGAACTTGGTCCAGACTTGGTAAGTGAAGAGGAAAGGCTAGGACAAGAAAGTCGGTTGGCTGAGTTTGAGAAGTCTAAGGAAAGTGAAGTATTGGCTAAACAACTTGAAGCAGAGGATTTCTCAACCTTGACTCCTGAGAGACGAAGAGAACTGGATGCATTGCGTGTTCAGATGCCTGCTGAACACTGGGATGCTCTAACTCAGCAAACTATTTCAAATCCTTCTCTTGCTCAGAGCATCTTGCGAGCAGAATTTGATGGTGAAAATTTTGTGGATCGGATGATGCAGCTTGGAGAACAAAGGAAGCAAGAAGCAGCCGCGAAAAGGATAGCACTGATTACTGAAAAGAATAAGGCAAAGAGAGAGAGACCTCTTACAGGAGCTCAGAAGAAATCTCAGATGAGGATTACAGTGAAAAATCAAAGTTGTTCTGTGCTTAACCGTGGACTTACAATGAAGCAAGTCGTGGCATTACCTGATGCAAGACTGTTTTACATATATAATATGATTATGAAGTCTTTTTCCTCTGCCTCAACACCATCTTCCAACTTGAAAAGGATTGCTGGAAATGAAGTGGCACCAGAAGCCAAAAGACCCAAGTTAGTTGAAACGGTGGAGAACTTTGATGCTGTTCCACCCAAGGTGTTTTCTCCAGTTGTTTCTGCTGAGGCAACTACTGAAGTTACTCCCTCATCTGACAAGGCCTCTTTTGCTGAAACTTTTGTTGTTTCTTCTGATGCAAAAGAAGAAACTTTGGTTAAAGAAAATATCAAGGTTCCATCTGCTGAACCATCTACCAATTCTCCTGAAGCACCTAATGTACCAGCTCCTACTGTGGCATCTGTTGACTCAGAAGAAGATACTAAAGATAAGGAAACTGATATTGCAGGTGTAAAAACTAGAAAGGCTAGAATCTTGCTAGCCAGGATGAACGCCATTCGTGATGGTGCTACTCCTAAGTTCTCATCTACTTCCTCTAGTCCTGCTAGCAAAACTAATGAAGAGTCTGAAGCTGTACCTTCTTCGGATATCTATAAGCCTGGTAGGAGGAAGAAGAGGATGGCCAAATGAACTCTCTTGGATCTTGAAGCTGATGACGCAACATTCATTATAGAAGGTTCTGCTACTGATTTTCCTGAGGGAGATCAAAATGTGCTGGTCAATTGGACTCTGAAGAATGATGAGATGAATGTCATTCATCGAAAGGATAAAACTTCAATGGAATTCACCTTTTTGAAGGAAATACTCCATTTGGTAGACAGGGCAGATTTGCTTACTCTATACACTCTCGTTACCAGCCATTACTGCAACATTGCACCACAAGGTTCTGGGATGTTCTTACTAGGAGATCTTCAAGTCCTGTTTAACTCTCATTCTCCCAATAGTAGAGGACATTCCATTTGGGAGAACTCACATTTATGGCGAGTTGTGTCCTGGAGACTCTATCCTCTCCCTCGTGTGAATGTGCTTGAGACTATGGGTGGAATCACAGTCTGCATGTTTGCTGAAAGAAAGTATCCATTGCCCAAGAGACTTATGGAAAGGATGCTTTGTCAGAAGTTGGAGTTTCCTCCAGAGCCAGTGGGAAATGAAAAGCTAAATGCTGAACAACTGGTTAGTTTAATCAAGACAGAACTTCTGCAAGAACAAACTGCCTCTTCTTCTTCATAATGGTACCATTTTTATTTTTTACATTATTTGTTTTATTGGTTAGTTTTGTATTTCTTGTCTTGTTTGTTGTTTTTAGTTAAAAAAAAAAAAAAAAAAAAAAAAAAAAAAAAAAAAAAAAAAAAAAAAAAAACTAACTTTCTCCTGCAGGTTTGTTGTATTTTGTTGATGGTTTTTAACTCACCAGATATACCTTGTGTGTATCAAAGAGTTGGCTAGTCCAAAGGGTACAGCTTTGGTAAAGACACATCAAATCTGTTGATAGCTGTAATGATTTGCTCAAAATCATAGGGTCTGCAACCACCCATGCTTGATTGCTGAGAGTTGTATGGTCATCAATTCACCATGGTCTATTCTTTTTTGGAATCCAAGAATTGGCTAGCCCACAAGTATATGGATTGTGGTAAAGGCAACTATTCCCATATTTGGTTATCAATTCACCAATTCTAAGAATTGACTAGTCCTGAGCAAACGGCTACAGGTAAAGACAAGTCAAATCCATTTATATAGTTGCTGATTTGCTCATAAATCAGATGGTTATTAATGTACCATAGTTTTTGGACTTAAACATCTGGCTACTCCAGTAGTGATGGCTATTGGTAAAGAGTCATCAAATCCATTATTTTCAATGATTCACCTCTCACAAGAGATAACACACCTTGATGTGATGAGAATAGTTTGAAACTGATAAGTATTGATGTACATTATGTCATTTGTTGCTGCAAAGACCTGGCATTTCAAAGCTTGATCATCATAGAGATGAGTTTATTATTGGTTCTTTGCTACTGATGTGTGAAAACAATCCTCTAGTACTGAAGTCTCAAAGATCTTTCAAGGTCAGGAAACTGGAACTTAACCAAGTCAAATTCTAGTTTAGGGGAGGATTGTTGGGAATTATGTGAAGTAGGATTTCTGCTGTCATTACTGCCGAAGGATTCTGCTGAAGTAGAAGCAGAATCTGCTGAAGAAGACATTCTACTGAAGAGTAAAAGCCGTGCTGTGTTTCTGCTGAAGGGTGGAAGCTGACTAGGATCAGCATGCGCTGTATTATTTAAATGCTAAACCATCATTATCTTTGAACGGCCCGAGGTTAGCATGGGTATTATTGTACTGCTTAATTTTATCTAGTGCTTTAGTCATTAAATGCATACTTGAATGTTTAGTCGATTGAGTAGTAATAGTTTTAGGGTTCCTTGTCTATAAAAGGAACCTCATAGTTTGTAATAGATAACAACTTGAAACATAGAGTTTCAATGAATAAAAGATCCATAGAGGATCTAAGTGTTCTTAGTTATAACAACTTGTATTTACTTTCCGCTATAGAATACGAGTTGTAGAGACTGTCTATTAGTTTGCTTATGATTACATAGGCAACACTAACGATCCACGAGTGCTAAAGATCTGTCAAAGTCTGAGAGTTTTCAACAAAGGCCTTTGACAAAACAGAATAACAAAGATAAAAAGAAAATGACAATAGAAAAAACTGAATAACACAAAGCATTAGAAAAAGTAACATGAAACAATTATTTGTTAATTTGTGATCAATTCTCAGAGAGTTAAAGATTGATATAAGAACTAATGGGACGAAGGTTTTCTATTTTACTCCTTTTTATTCGCACAGTCTTGGGCCGGTGCATTACTTTCTTTTGGGCCATCTTAGCTGTTGGGTCGCAGCTTGCTGCTTCCTTTGATCCGTTTCCGCCAACGATATCCCTCAGTTGTTGTGGTGTTGGTGACGTGTTGTATGCTTTCTTCTCACAGAAGAAAAGTCAGTTCCCTGTGTTAGGTGAGCCATGCAGGTCTTGGTGGTTGCCATTTATTTTCGTTGTTTGATATCTGTTGCATGTTGTTTAATGAGCTTCGTGTTGTTGAGGTTATTCCCATTATAACTTATATCAATGAATCCAGGAGGAAATTTGAGGTTAGGTTTCGTTTCTGAGATGGCGTTTTTTTTAACCTTTATGTTTTGATCGTTATTGGTTTTAATTTCATTTTTCGAAGGATTAGGGTTTTGGTTTAATTGGGCCTTTTGTTAATTTGATTTTGTTAAAACCTAGGGTTTCAATTAGATTGGGGTTGATGGTGGTTTCATGGTTATTTGTTGCAGAAAAAATTAGGGTTTCATAGTTTGGAGACGGTGGCTCCTATAATCTCTTATATTAACTGGGGATTGTCTTAGCGAGTTGGGTTCGTTTAGTTCCAGGTTAACAAATGATCTATTGAACCATAGCTTGGTATTAGACTTGGTGAGTTTGTTTGGTTCTACGTTATGTCATGTATCTTTTGTGACATCAGTTCTTGATGTATTATAGTGATTTCGTGACAAAGGTACTTTTATGCTCAAAAAGGTTTGAGAGCGGTCGTATCTTGGCAGGGTGTTTATAGTAACGCAGCCATGGCGCCTATTCTGGCTTTGTGAAATTGGCTATTGATATTGACTTTGTTATTTCATTATTTGGTTTAAAATTTGATGAGTTCATTTCGTTCCAGGTTATGTCTTATGCGGTTTATGACATCAGTTGTTGGTGCATTATCGTGATTTCATAACAAAAACGCAAGGGATCATGCTAACGTTTTTGAAGCCATGGGTATGGACCGATATGCATTGCCTGTATCTTGGCACGACATCCTGTTAAGGTTGCAGTTGCCTTTGCTTGCTTTGTGTGCTTATCAGGCTGTTAGCATGGATACTGATGAGCAAACGATCGGGTTATATAAGCTATGGAAAAACTGAGGTTGTCCGAAACTTGGCACGACAACCAACTTGGTCTGCAGCCATGTTGGACGTACCCTGTTTTACCGGTTATAACGGGAGTGTGGTTTTCTATTTTATTACAACTTATTCCAAACGTTTTGGGCCGTTACATGTGTTTTTCTTGGGCCGTCTTACCTCTTGGGCCATTGCTTCCTGCTTCCTTTGACCTGTTTCCATATACGATATCCCTTAGTTGTTGTGGTGTTGGTAACTTTTTGTATGCTTTCTTCATACAGAAGAAACCTCAGTTCCCTGTGTTATCTTAGCCGTGCATATCTTGGTGGTTGCCATTTATTTTCGTTGTTTGATATCTGTTGGATGTTGTTTAATGAGGTTGATGCTGTTGAGGTTATTACCTTTCTTTCTGAGATGTGGCCACATATTGAAACTGGTGTAAGTAGTTACAATATGGAATATCAGTTTCCATGCAATAATCCAATTACATACTCTAAGTGATTTACTATCAATGCACAAAAAACATGCCTGATTAATTTCCACAAATGTTGCAGATAGAATTCTTGGACTTATCAGGTTGTTGCATCACTACTGATGGGGCGGCAATGACTTTATACGGACTATGGAAAAACTGTGGTTGTCCTGAACTTGGCATGGCATCCTACTTGCCTAATGTTATTGGACCTGATTCGATGAAAGGTTGTTGCCATCAATACTGATGAGGCGATGAAGAGTTTATACGGGTTCAGGAGAAACTGAGGTTGTCTGGAACTTGGCATGGCGAGCTGTTCGGTTTGCAGCCATACCGGATGTACCCTGGTTTTCAAGGTTACTACCCTGTCCGAGCCTTATTTTTTTATCGGCCTTAATGACGGAACGACATGAAATTCCATTGTATTTTCTTCAAAGCCGCTGGCTAAAAAGTGTTTTCCTTAGGCTTTGTTTGGTGGCCTGCCTGTTTCGAAATATGGGTCCCAACATTAATAAGATATACGCTCAATTTCTCTAAGCGAATTCGTGTACATCTCTACTGGCTCCATTGTTTTCATACCTGATGCGCCCCGGTTTGCCGCTTTAGTTCCCTGTGCCGCCCTAATCTTATTGGGCTTGATTCCATAAAAGGTAATTGCCATCAATAGTAATAAGGCGATGATGAGTTTATATGGGTTCCGGAAAAAATGACGTTTCCCGGGCCTTGGCATGGCAACCTATACGATTTGCAGCCACGCCGGACTTACCTTGTTTTTCTGGGGTTACTTCTCTGTCAGAGCCTTATATTTTTGGCCTTTAGCCAGTTGTTGGAGCTGTTGGGAGTTATGCACCAATACCTTTGCTTCCTTCATTTGTGCTACGTTTCTTCACACGGGAGGAAAGTTTGTAGGTGGGGTAGATCTCATATTTTTTTAGCGCATTTCAGTTTCCTTCCGCCTGGAACGCACTACCACTTACTTATCATCTGCTCTGGTATGTTTTTGCTACGCCTTATTGGATCGCTGCAACTGTTACATGTGAGCACTCTGTCTCAGAAATTGTATTCAAACACTGTTGTCGTTGCTCTTTACCTTATTTATTGTATAATGGTACTGAATGTCATAGGTTCGGATAAAAAATGAAGTTAGTAACATGTTGGCAAGGCAGCTAACTAAGCTTGCAGCCACTGTTACATGTGAGGAATTTAGAAATATATGGTATACTAAAGGGCAGTGATGATTACATGTTTTCTGAATAAAATGAAGTGGGCCATAAGAGGTTCGATACATAACTTGGCATGGCAATAACTGGGTGGCATGTAGTTATCATTATGCAACCATGTTTTTTGCAGCCATGGCGGAACTCGGATTTCTTTTACCCTTTTGCATTGAAGAATCTGAGCCTAATTACGTTTTTTATTCAAATTTTGTTTAAAGTTACCGGTTTATACCTTTTTAATATGTGTAGATGAACATGTGTATATAGCGTAGTGACCTTTCATGATTACTATCGGTTTTGTTACGCAGCTTAAACGTACCATTTTTATATACTTTTCCGGAACTTTTAATGCATATAGTAGCCTCTGCGCCAACTTTTCTGGATAAACATGCTTTAATTTATTTTGCCGGTATCGCATTTTAAAAATGTCAATGTCAAAAGAACTGTTTTTTGTTGAAGAGTGCGGTTTCTGATGCTTTGTATGTGGTAAAACAAACTGCCGCAAAAGTCTTGGGCTGCGATCTGATCTCAGTCCATGCATTTCTTTGCCATCTACCGTTCCTGAGAAGTATTCAGGACATGGATGTTGTGACCAGTGTTCGGCCATGAAAAACTAATCCCACTACTGATATACTGGCATTGCTTTTTCTTGGTTGAATACTGATCACCGTTTATGATTTCTATAATGCATCCACCACGAGGTTTGATATTTCATACAAGGTTCTAACCTTTACGTATACAGTTATTTATTTTCAATTTCAGTTTCGTTGTTCTTCTTAAGATTTTCAGTAGTTTCGAAGCGGATATGTTTGCTGCACTTTATGCTGTGTCGTTAAGCATGACTAATGAATATAAAAAGTTTTACGCCAACTAATGTTAGCTGACAACTACTATCTATGTATCGCTATATCGGTAGGTTCTAATGCTAATACTGCAATAAAACTATTTGGAATGCCAATATTCTCATATTGTGTATACGCTTATATGACCTTTCAGGATCATAGGTTACTGCATTGCCGTAAGCGGGGAGTGATTGCATTTGGCAATACGTTTGCCGTCAGTTCGACTGGAATCTTATCTTACCGATTTGCAGTGTCACTGATTGGGATTTTTCCACATGGTATAATATCTCAAGCCTCATTTGCTAATATTGATATGGGATGTTTATGATATTCCCCTGTTCTAATTCACTCCTTGAAACCCTTTCATCCCCATAACGGTCTAGCAAAACGTCTGGTGCAGACCTTTACATAGCGGCTATTGGAATGGCAAAAGGAATTCAGCGGGGCGACTAGATGGGTATCACTATCTTGAACATCGTGTCTCAACATTGGCGACTGACGCTTGAAATGCACTCCCGAGTAGGGAGGTCCCAGTCGATGACGCAACAATATTGAGGTACGCAAGCAAAGAAACCTTTGGGGATTCTGACCTGTGCGGGTGTATGCGTGTCCATACGTTTACAGTCATTAGGAGTACGGTTCTGTCTACGATATCACTCAGTTGTTGTGGAACTGATAACGTTTTGTATGCTTTGTTCGCACAAAAAAAACCGCAGTTCCCTGTATTAGGTGAGTTATCCAGGTCTTCATAGTTGCCATTCATTTTCTTTCTTTGACATCTGTTGCATGTTGTTTGTCCTTCATGTTTGTTTCAATTCTTACCATGATAATGATATTGATCATAAGGGGCTATGATGAATCTAAAAATGGGTGACCAAAGCTGTGGTCATTCACTTCTTGGCATGGCAGACCGTTACCTTTGCAGCCATGGTGAACATATCCATGTTTTTGGATTGTTGATCAATCTGAGCATGCTCTGCTCCGTTATATATTATATCAATAATAGGCGATGATGATTTTTTGGACTTATATTCCTTCGGGACATGGTTTACCGAACCCCGTATCTTGGCGGGGCATCCACATTCAAAAAGTGGGTGCAGCCATGGCGGATGTTTCGTGACGATCCCATACTTGCAAATCTGAGCCTCATACTTTGCAGTCAACAATGTAATTTTGTATCTAAAAGTTTTGGGCCAAAAGGTATGCGAAAAGTAAGTGACATATCTTTGTTATAAGCTTTCGGTGCGGTAAGCTTTTGGCTGGGCCGCGGGCATACATGCCATATCTAAAAGGGAAAATTAGTCAAATAGACCAGGCGCCCTGAGGCTTATCACATTACGGACCACGCCTTTTTGTAATTTGAAAATAGACCAGTTGCCCACTGATTTTCTTGGACCCAACCAGGGGCTACCATGTGTCCGACAACTTATGACACAAGTATGTATTTTGAAGGTATATGTCATGTATTGTAACGTATTATTTTTTGGGCAATTTGAATTGTTATTTGGGCATCTTTATGTTTTTTGGGAAACTTGTATTTATACACGAGGATAGTTTTGTCATTTGACATTTAAAAAAAAAACAAACGCCCACACATAACACAGATTCACACAGTCACACACCTCTTGTCCTCCACATAAACCATCACAATAACACCACCACAACCACCCAACAACCCGACGCCACCACCATCCGGCCGCACCTCCACACACGACACCACCATCCGGCGGCACCACCACAAGACTAAAGCTTCTTCTGCAGTGACCTGTTCTTGTTACAGGTAATTCAAATCACCTGAAGAAATCTTTTGTTATTATCTACTTAAGTGTCAAAAAATGAATCCTCTCAAAATTGCTCGTATCAAAACACAATATTTTATTATTATCTACTTAATGTGTTTTATCTTCGATTTAATCTGTAATTTTAGTTAAATTTGCCTTTGTGGTTGTTCTCTTGATGAAAGTCAAAATTAGGGTTATCACCCCTAAACCGAAAATCAGGTTTTGTAAATTTCTTATTTTGATGCAATTATGTTCTGCTAAAAATATGTGAATCAAGCTCGGTATTGATTATTGTATCTAAATTATTATATCTTCTTTTATACTCTAGATTCAGGCTCAGTATTGATTATTGTATCTAAATTATTATATCTTCTTTTATACTCTAGATATATTTAGGAAGAATGGTGTTCTGAATGTGTGACATTGATTTGCAAATGGAGCAACTATAGCTTGTTAGGACTTATTTTCTATGATATTTAAGGTATTGTTTGAATTGATTTTCTCTAGCATACCAGTACTTCTAACCTTTAAGCTTTTATATCTTATCTTAAGCTTTTCAAGTAGCTGTTGAAGTTTATATCTACTATTTTCAGTCTAAAAGGGCCGTTTGGACGTACTTTTTATTGGGCTTTAGCTTACCGTGAACGGATGCTTGAATACTTCTAGAACCACAAGGTTGAATACACAAATTGATAGCCGTCTTTCAAGGTACGATCCTTAATGTCCGTTTGACCCATAATTATTATCAAATGTTCACTTGTGAAGTCTTTTTCTTTCAACTTTTACTATATGTATTTTTACTTGTGTTATATATTAGTCGATTATTATAATTTTTTCTTAAATCAACGGCATTTCTTTTGTAAATACCCGTGCACATATACAAAAACGGCTATGGTTTGCAAACCGCTTCTATATTGGTTATGTATACTTTATTAATATTTGGTATATAGCAGAATATAATATTTGGTTGCCCAAAAGTACATCACGGTACATGTCCTTTAATGTCTTCTGTTCCCAATCAGTTTCTTCAATACAATTTGTTTAACAAAATCTTTCTTTCTCCTTTTGATATATTGACTTCATATCTATATCCCAATCTTTCTGCTTTTGTTTAAAAAATATGTCTGACAATATACCACTGGATGTTTAACTAGATATCATCCGTAGGCTACCTCCTAAGTCTATACTCTAGCAACGTAGTGTTTACAATTTATGGAAGGCTAGCATAGATTGTGGAAGCTTCATCTTTAATTACGGTGTTCGTCGTAATGATGAGTGTTTATTTACGCTAACATTCGATATAGGTGACCAAGGTTTTATGTTAGCTTTAGATGAACAGCTAATCGCTACGCCACTTAATACAGATTTAATGCTTTCATCTATGATTACAGTTGGTAATTCTAATGGTCTTTGGTGTTTTGTCTATGGTTCTAATCTAATGACTGTTATTTGAAACCCGGCAATCAAAAAATCACTTACAATATTTGTCCCTCTTTACACGCATCAAATCGAACGTCAAAAGATTTGTTTTGGTTTTGCGGTCCGTCCGGACACTCTTGACCCGACGATCGTGAAGGTCTCCTATCCTGTTTTCGAAAGTGGCTTCTGGTATGTGTCTGTCTTTTCTTTGAACTCGTTAAGGTGGACAATCCTTGAAAATTTCCACCCCCTCGTGAAACTATCAAATTGAAACGTAAAAGTCATGCAGTTGTAGGTCGTTTTATCTATTGTACTGGGAGTGAAAAGTTAACTAATGAGGACAGTGTTATTTACAAGATTAATATGTTGATTTCTTTTGATTTGGTAACCATTCAATTTAAAGTTATATACATACCGCAGATTTTAAAAAATGAACTACCAGTTCCATTCAATGTTTTCGATCTTGGAACCTCTCTAGTGATTTCTGGGACGATCATTGGTGAAGATATTCCATTATTTTGCGGATGGTTGTTGGACGTCAATGGTTCTTCCATAACATCATTTGGAAGCTTATTTGCCATCCCTACCCTATATTCGGTTTGTTTGCTTGGGTTTACAAAGGATCAAGCTCCAATAGTGGAAGCGTACAGCGGCAATCATTTGGGTCAGTCGGTATTTGTGTACAACAAAGAACTTGAATTATTTGTCTGCATGGGAATGTTAGGAGATGCGGGATCTTTCTACATCGCCCCATACAAAAAATCTCTTCTTTTGTTAAATCAGCCAGACCATGCTGTTTATAATATGTTTTATTTTTAACTTACCATTCTATTAATGTTTTATTTTTAGCTTACACCATTATATTCATGTTAAACAGGTTTGTTCGGCAGAAGTTAGGGATCATGCTTAATGGTAATGAAGCTTTGTGGTTTTAGTACGATGTCTGTATGTGAGGGAAGCATGGAGTGGTTAGCTTTTTCTGCGTACTTGGCGAATTTTATAAATTAAGTGGTTATATATTATGTAAGCATTAAACTTATAATTATGTAGTAATCGTAATATGTAGTAGGGTGTCTGTATGAAACGTTGTATGTCAACGTATTTACTATTTCCTATGTTCTGTAATCCCATTATACATCTTTGTTTAATCTGGGAAACTAGCAGTTGTTTCCAATAAACAATGTGGCAACTAACTGTTGTACGTAGGGCAACTTCTTTTCCCTATTGACTACTTTTATAAACCAAGGAGTCCTTCTAGTTGTTAGAATTCGTATTCTACAATCAACTAATAACTACCAACTAGTAACTATGCACACTTGAAAATAACAGATTTACCATTGAACACTAGTACAATTTAACTAGCAGTTGTAAGTTTAATACTAGCAGTACTAAACCACTATGTGCCTATTCAGGCACAGAATAGTAAGATCAACACCTACACAAGGGCACCAGAATGCTATCAGCAGCACCTACACACGGGCAACACAAACACGGCCATATACAACAGTATTAACGACTGTAGCATCATTTCGTTGATGTCTTCTATCACAAGCAGTGGTTAAAATAGCTAGCAGTAGTAACCAAATTACTGGCAGTTGTAAGCATACAACCAATTCAGTTTTACTAGCGGTAGTAAAAATAAGTATAGCGGTAGTAAAAATAACTAGCAGTTGTAAGTATACAGCCAATTCAGTTTTACTAGCGGTAGTTAAAATAAGTATAGCGGTAGTAAAAATAACTAGCAGTTGTAAGTATACAACCACTTCAGTTTTACTAGCGGTAGTAAAAATAACTATAGCGGTAGTAAAAATAACTAGCAGTTGTAAGTATACAACTAATTCATTATATAATTTGAGATATTTAATTTAAGTAATCGTGCATAAAAGCAGTTTAGCATTTTTTTAACGCTTAGAAATGTCGCATATAGCTCAAAATAATCAACTCAAATGAATGTAACTCTACACATCTGATAACATGAGGCCATTATGTGCTTACGTCAAACTGAAGACGTCGACGTTTTTAGAATAAGTGATGCTCACAGCACATTGATTGTGTAATAGGTCTGGCATATTACCATGGCTTACTAAAATATACCATTTCGTAATATTTTACGGACCAAATTTGAAAAGCTTGTATCTTGGGCGCGCGAATCAATGAACCAACCCAACAACCACATTTAATGATCATAATAACACACCCTCGTTCTGACCATCAATTGCAAATCAACAAACCTCATCCAAAACCTCCTGTCGAGAATTAAAAAAACCAACAAAATTTCCTTGAAAACCATGTCGTTTCGAGCTAATGTTATCACCGGTATGAGATATTATATTAGCAACATGCCAGATACAGTGATCGGTAACATTTTGAATCGGTTGCCAATAAAAGAAGCGGCGAGCACCTCTATTTTATCTACAAACTGGAGGTTTAAATGGACCTTGCTCACCGAAGTCATAATTGATGAGGATTTATTTTATTATTTAACATATAAGTTTGATGGGATGCGTGTTACTAGACTTTTAAATCAGCTTACGGGTCCCATAAAAAAGTTTGTCTTCTCTGTAGATCCCAAACCGTTGTCTGGAATGGAAGACTTGAATTATGAAGAGATTCGTGATTGGCTTATGTTTTTGGCACTGCAAGGAATTGATGACATGACAATTAGAAACTGGTATGGACAACCAGTTACATTGCCAACCCAACTTTACGCGCGTATTGAATTGAAACATCTTGAAATTCATTGTTGTGATTTTCCTAGTTTGGTGTTTTTCACTACTTTTACAAATTTACTGAGCTTAGAATTGTGTTTAGTCAAATTTCCAACCGGTACAGTAGTAAAAATTAACTAGCAGTTGTAAGTATACAACCAATTCATTTTATAATTACAGATATTTAATTTAAGTAATCAAGCATAAAAGCATTGTACCATTTTTTAACATTTAGAAATGTCGCATAAACCTCGAAATAATCAACTCACTCTACACATCTAATAACCTGAAGCGTTATGTGCTTACGTCAAAGTGAAGATGTTGATGTTTTTACAATAAGTTATGGTCTATAAAACACCTGGATATATTATTAATACACGAATACTCTGAATAGTATTAGCGATTACAACCTTGAAGTGTATCGACTCTAAATATGACGAAAAGTAATATCAAACTCTAGCCTAGGACCTCCTTTTATAAGCTAAGGAGTCCTTTACAATATACAGTATGTACTCTACAGGATAATTATACTTAGCATACTTATCTAATACAAAACATCCTACCCAAGAAATTCTAGAATGTTACATATTAAACTGACACAATCATACTAGCAGTGAAAAACTACATTAGTAGTGGTACGCAACTTCACGGTGTTGGTATTTTGCCTCTCTCTTGTGAGGGTAGAATCCTTCTTGTTTGCTATCATTTTCTTTAAGGATTTCCCGTGGCTTGCTTCCTCGCGGGACGGCCGTATTTTTCCATGGGATTCCCTGAGAAGTTCGATAGGCCTCTCAAGGCGTTCCCGTGAAAAATCCGCCCATCTGCGCGGTATTGCAAGAGCTTTTAGTGGGGTTGCTTTTCCAATCCGCGCAACTTTTATTTAAGAGCAGAACCACATAAAAAATTCACAAAAAACAAATCCACACGCTGACGTGATAGGTTTGAATTGGAGTGAGGAGAGAGAACTGTCACAAAATACTCCAATCATCCCCTACACGTTAGCATGGGATTTTTTGTGAATTCTTTATGTGATCTTCTCTTTATTTTATCCCGGCACCCGCAAGCTCGTCATTTTTACCTTTAACCCAGTCTATCCAACCCGATCTGCCAGGATTGGTAGACGTACACTTGCTTCGGGGGTCGGGCTGCAATCAACAGAGGACTGATACCAGAAATTTCAGCCGTGTTGTTTGCCTCTCTTTGCACATTCTATCACTCCTTCGACTTAATACCCATGATATACTTCCTTCTTCCGCTCGGGAAGAGCGAGGTTATGAAGGAACTGCCTGAACTTTGAACATCTCAAATGGCTAATAAGAGTCTAGTCGGTTTAAACTTCCATCTTTGGTACGCCATATGGTCTGGGCAGGCTTCCACAAACCTCAAAGGACACGGGTTTTGGTTGAAGGAATGTTGTAAATGGTCGCGGAGATGGGTTGTTAGTCGTCATTCTCGCCAATTTAGAAACGACCAACTGTTATTAGTAGTCATTTAAGAACATGTTTCAGTTTTCGCAGCATCTGCTTTGCGCTTATGCTTTTCTTTTTGGGGGTAAAGGTTTTGGCTATGTATGGGCTTTTTGGAATCGACGGTGCATGGGCAACGGGTTGTTAACATCTTCAACTTCTCTTTGGTGTTTTTTTTTTGTGGAGGAATGGTTGTTTTTGTTTTATTTTTTTATGTGCTTTCCCTTTATTTACCTCGCGTATTTATAGCGAGGATTTTACTGTTCTTGCACGCGGTATCATTAATTTTCATTTACTGTTTTGTGGGTAGGCATGTGCCTAGGCTCCTACCCTGGGCATCTATTTTTCCTGCTGGATTTGTCATAAAATTTCTAGGGAAAGAACGTGAATATTTACTTGCAGATTTTCTCTCATTTTTTGGTATTTGGATAAGCCTTATCCGTAATTACAAACAGTTTGAATTTATTGTTTTATTATCCTTTTTTGTACTGAAAGTTTGCTATGTCTGTATATACTTTTTTTTGGTAAAATATAGCTTCCACATCTGTTGTTGGTTTTGGAAATGTTGCGTTTGCTGATTAGAATAGCACGTTTGACAAACTGAACTAAATCATTCATATCGGAGCTTTAAATTTCACTTTAAAATTTGAACTTCAACTAGTCATTTGGAAAACAGAAACAAAGTTGATATTTGCGTCGACACTAGCGGTGGTTTCAGCGACACTAGCAGTGGTTGGGTAAACTGTAGTAGTGGTTACGTATTCACATATGCACATAATTGAGAATTTGTTGAAAACCATGTTAGAGTTGGGCACCATTGATGTTTATTTCGAAAATGATTGCAACAGATTGTTAGGTGTTGCGAATTTTGTTCTGTGTGGGTCTAAACTATGTTTGCCCTAGCAGTTGTAACTCTATTTTTTTTATCCCTAATTGAATCAAAATTAATTTGTACTTTCAAAACAACTGTTTTAACTCTAGTAGCAGTTGTTATTATTTTTGGGCATATTTACCCCCAATTGTGCTATTCTAACCAACAAACGCAACCATTATTGTCATCTACTATATATCTAGACACAAAAATTCTGACAATTAAGTTTATGTTATTGGGAAATTTCGTTTGAACCTCAGGCCACCGTCCAATTTGCAATCTGGGCAACTAAATGCCATAATTGAGCAATACTTCTTGTACGATCGGGCAACCATAATTCCTAACCATATGATCATAAAGGGTAGATTTAACAGCATAAACCTAACAGCACTAAGTTTGCCATAGAAGCACTATCGCATGGTTGGCAGCATAAACTCATAATTATTTTTTAAAGGAAACAAACATTAATAGAAGGTGGAACCATGCATCAAAGGCATGTGTTGTGTTGTGTTGAGATATGATTGGTTGTAACCTTATTATTATTGGCTAAAAGAAATGTGTGAGTGATTTTGTTGCAACAGTCTTTCATTTCCTTGTGCACTACCCCCTTTTTTCTATGATCTCGAACCCTCTTTCAGTTTTTGTGATAGAAACACGCTTTGTTAACTTTCTTCTTTTGAAAGGTGTTGCACTACCGCACCGCATGCCAGCGTCCTCTTCCTGCCATACCATGTTTTTGAAATAAAATTGTGACAAAGCATGTAGCTTGTTCACAATGTAGACGTCCATGGATCCATTCTCATCCTCATTGTCTGTGTGCAACAATGTTAAACCATCTTCGAGTGCCTTATTTGGTGCACCATAAAATAAAGCCCATTTTCCCCCTCCAATATCATTGAAAACATGATCAAGCACCCTGGTAAATGCATCCCTGGTGGAGCTAAAACACCAAAAATCAGCAAGGCGACCGCCTACATAGCGGAGTGGCTGAAATTCAAATTTCCCGTTGTGGTGAACTTTAAATATGACTTCTTTGGTTTCCGCCATGTCCTATAAAACATAAACTCTAATAATAATTAGAATCAACCACTAGACTTTAGGGGGTATACTGACCATACCTATAAAACATAAACCCTAATAACAATTTCAATAACTTTTATTTAAATAAATATTCAATATTAGAATATAAAATATAAAGCTGCATAGTTATTTATATTCATGTACTCAATAAATATATGAACGAATACGGTAAAAAAGTACATACGGGGGAGTACAACAAACCTGGATTTGTTTCTAAAAAAGAAGAAAAGGAAAACGATTTTGTTATTTGGATTCTTTGATGAAAGTGACCTAGGGTATAAGAAAGGAATTTGAGGATGTTGATTGTTAGGACGATAAGGATAACTGATGTGTGGTTCGGACCATAAAAGGATGGGAATTGATACTTACACCACATTTTTTGATTCTTTCACCATCATTTATGCATTACAGTTTTGTACAATACATTACTGTAATGCATAAATGGTGGTGAATGAATCAAAAAATGTGGTGTGAGTATCACCTCCCTAAAAGGATAAGTAGTGTGTGGGGTAAAAATATTTATGTGTTTGTCATTCTAGACCCCTCTTGTATATTACGACACTCACACTATAGACTAAAAACTGCTTGTTCAAGTTAGGACTGCTAGTGCTGAAGACCATATAATATAAACGTGTTGTTACTACATGTTTCCTAAGGTTTCAGAATAAAGACTTAAAACTGCAATTACATGTTAGTACTGCTAGTGCTGAAGACCAAATAATATACACGTCTTGTTACTACATGTTTTGTAAGGTTACTGCTGCTATTACAAATAGTGTTACACTTAACGTTACAACTGTCTGTGTACATTATAGGCATGTTATACTGGCAGTAGTAAATGAAGCTGATTAATTGGGTAGGTGTGTGTGTAAATGTGGGAATTTAATGTCGCTATCCTTTATTATAAGAAAGCCAAACGGGTAAATTTCAATGTTGGCCGACCTTTTATTTAACTACTCACAAGTTAATTGAAAATGTTAGAAAGAGTGTGTTACCCTTGAAATTAAATTCTCCTACCAACCAGTATGTCACACCATTCAAGTACAATAAATGAAGAGAAAAAATACAGATGGTTATGCTAGTAGACGTTCTTATAAGGCCCATTTCATTAGCCCCATTTCATTTTTTGAATGTACTATATTTCAGTCAATTTTGTATTTCTAATATTTAGATCAATTACATTATCAATCATCACAATCATATACATAGACTCGAAATGGCGTGTTCTTTGTGTCCAGAGGGTACATGCACTCCGAATTGTCCAAATTTGCAGGATTCTTTATTGAAAGATGAGATAGACATGATAGACCATTTCAAGAGGATGGTACTTACTTGTGAGCCAGGAAAGACTTTCCCAATAGAAGGAAATTTCAGAGAGAAACAAGAGCTGATTGCTAAGAGGAAGAGAATGATCGAACAACTTCCACAGTATGAATGTGAGTATGAATATATGAAAGCGCGTTTCAAGAGGATTGAAGATGATAATGCTAATTTGGAAGCTACGTGTGAAGAGGCAATAGCTGCTTTTAAGATTTACAAAGATTTTAATGTTGATGCTGAAGCGAAGATGAAGAGATGATAACCGGTTTTGAGAATTTGAAAGATCATAATGATGTTGTCAAAGCTAAGTATCAAGAGATGGATAAATGTGCCAAAAACCTTATTAACATACTCAAAGAAGTTGCTGTTGATGCTGATGATTTTTAGGATTATGAATGTGTTTTGTATATGTTTAAGAATGTCTTATTTTTGACTTATTAGAAATGTAAGCTAATGAGTATTTATGTAAGCTAATATATCTTTTACTTGAGATTAATTATTTTTAAGTTATTTTCATATACACAACTATTTAATATTAATGGGATATTGTTTAATTAAATATCACAGTTAATTTAATTATGTTAAATATAAGTTACTTTATATTTAATTATATTTAAGTTTGCTAAAATATAAGTAACTTTTATATATAAGAGTAAAAAATAACATAAAAACAGTGTAGGATATTTTTAAGTTTAGAAATGTCGCATATAGCTCAAAATAATCAGCTCAAATGAATGTAACGCTACACATCTGATAACCTGATGCACTTGTGTGCTTACGTCAAAGTGAATATGTTGATGTTTTAGAATAAGTGATGGTCTATAAAATAGTTTCATACATTCATATAAAAATGTAGTCAAAGGTATTAACAATTAGAAAATTATATTGACTTGATTACAAAGATTATTTGTACTGCTTTGTTTTTGCGGAAGTTTGCTTTAGTGGTTACCCGTGATGGGTTGTCTTGTTAATAGTAGTTGTAATTTCCTTTCTTGAAGGATTGTTCCGGCCGGATGTGCTTTTGCTGACATTGTCATTTTCCGCTGGCTTTCCCGGTGCGGGTATTGTGCCTTTCTCTTCTGACTTCGGAATCCTTCTTCTTATTTGCTATCCTTTTCTTGAAGGAGTTCTAGTGGCTTGCTTCCTCGATAGGCCTTTCAACGGGTTTCCCGTCTAAATCCGCCCCTATGCGCGATACTGGAAGGGATTTTAATGAGGTGGCTTTTCCACCCGCGCAACTTTTATTTTACCTCTGCGCCCGCAAGCTGGTCATTTTTTACCTTAAACCTAGTCTATCCAACCCGATATGCCTGGGTTAGTAGACGTACTTGCTTGGGGGCCGGGCTGCATCAACAGAGGAATGAAGGCATAGTTTTCATCCTCTGTTGTTTGCCCTTCACCCCTTCTTTGGGGAAGCGTCTTGTTAATCAATGGCTGCTTTACGTATTGCGTTTCCCCTAAGCTTCTTGTTCCCTATTCACTACCGTTTAAAAATAATTTGGTACTTAAAAAAATTAATAGTGAACAATGACTGAAATTAACATAAGTAAAACAAACTAAATAATTTTCAACATCATATTCTTTATTAGAAATGAATCAAAAAGAATACGTTACCCAAGTACTTGCGGAACAGTACTTGGGATTGAAATGACAGATTTTGGTGACTCCTCTCTAAGCTCAGGCTAATTCTGAGCACAACTACAAGAACCCACTGAGCTATCTCAGGGATTAAGTTGTATTTGGAGGAGCGAATAGATGGCTTGTGTGTGTGTTTTTTTATAATTCACAAGCTTAATCTAACACTCCGTCTCTTATGCTATTTATACATGTATGAGTTTTAACTCTTTCCTAAGTGACAAACTGACATCATACAGAAGACAAAATACTAATGTATTTTGTCTCTGTTTACAAAGACTATTTTAGGTAATAGACAAGACTACTTTCCTAAGGTCAGTGATGACACTGAGCCTGAACTTTTGCCATTCAGGGAAAGTTGACTTTGGTTGATAAGGACTTCGTCTTATCTGATTCAAACTTATCCCGCCTTGTCCCGCTTATTCTTCAGTCTTCATATCCTTCAGTCTTCTACTTCAGTTTGTCTTCAGTGTAAGTAGTTGGAGAGGAGTCTTAGGGATTCAGTGAGTTATTGTCATCACTCACAGAATCCACCATCTTCTTCTTGACTCAGTCTTCACCCTTTAAGTTCCGCCTTACTGAGTGGAGAGACTTCTTCTTCGCCTCATACTGAGTATCTTGAAGATGACTCACTGAGAGATTGTGCACTCAGTGACCTGTTAGTGTTTAACGGACTAAACACTTGGGCTATTTTCTATTCAAATCCTAGATTAAGGGGTTTGGGTATTTACTGAACCCAACAGTCTCCCCCTATTTGGATATACAAATAGCCTAAGTGTTTGATCAGTGTAACTGAGCAAATGGCTTCTTCTTATACTGAATGTACTAATGAATACAATAAGGAACACTGAGTATTTTAACAAAACCTACATCTTTTATTGATCACATTACATGGTTCCTATCACTAGTACAAAAAGATAGATCAAATGATGTCAGTCCAGATGGATTCCCAATGCTTCAAGCTTGACTTTCTTGGTGATGAGTGTTTCCCTGTCAGGTTGGTCTCTTATCTTGGCGTTTAAGTCAGCATAGAACCTAACATTTGTAGGAGTCTGAATTTGAGAGGCCACTGGAATATAGCTGAGCATTGTAGCCACTCCTGTCTGATCGATATCACTCCACCTTTGGAATGCTGGGTTTCCATAGACATCAATAAAAAATAGCCCTCTTTCAGGCTTTTCAATCACCAGACAGTTCACGAACTTAACACCTTCAGGCAGCTCCCTGTTGCATTCTAGTTCAGGAACTTTGATCTCAGGCTAGAACTCAACCCTCTTCCTTTTGCCCTGTGATGACTGAGGTTGAGATCCTTCTGGTGCAGTTAAGGCAGGCTGAATTCCCAGTTGTGCTGGTGTATCTCTCAGTATTTCATACATTATACTGAGCATCTTCATCAGCTCCTTAACCACCGCATTTTGCTTCTTTTCAATTATTGGACCGAGTTCATCAAGTTCAGTGATCCCAAAGTCAGTGAATTTTACGGGATCATGAACCTCGAAATGTCTTTTATTATCCCCCTGTAGACGTTCATTGCTAGTGGTTTAGACCTGGGAATGATTTTGACATCAGTGATCTTCTCAGGCAGTCTTCTGCTTGTCATTGTCCAATTATAATGGTCAATTCTTGCTTTCCTGATGGCTGCAGTTCTTTTGTTCTTTTCTTCCAACTGCTTTTTCATTTCAGCCATTTTTGCTGCCTGAGCATCCTTGAACTTCTGTCCTGCCTGACCCTTTTCAAGCTTCTTAGCATCTATTCCAATGTTTTCAGCTTCCTTAGCAACTACTTGTACCAGTGCTTCTCTGCTCTTTCTTTCCTCTTCAGCAAGTTTCTTTTTCCTTTCCTCCTTAGCAAGGTATGCACTTACCTGTTGTGGTGTGAGCAGGTACTCAGTGTTGCCGATCTTAAAGGGAATCTTCTCAGGCTCAGGTGGTGTTATCATTATGCCTTTTCCTTTGTCCTGGCCTGAAGAAGAAGATGCTACCAGGGGCGGTGGTGTTGTTGTTATTGGTGTGATCACTGTCATTGTTGTTGTTGTTGAAGATGTTGGTGGTACTGATGAGATGGTACAGCTGGGACTGGTGGTGATGATATTGGAGCTTCAGATACTGATAGTGTTGGCTCCCCCTCAGTGTGAATAGGAGTTTCTTCAGCAGTATTCTCCCCCTCAACTGTTGTTGTAGCGTGAGTGAGGGCAAGAGTTGTAGGTGGCACTGAGGGAGTCTGAGCTGCTTGACCCTTAAAAGCTTGATAAATCTCAGTGACCATTGCCTTGATATCTGAAGTATTTGTTTGAATACCAGTGACCTTTGCTTCCAAATTAGCCTGAGATACTTCCAAAGCAGTCATTCTTGGCCCAAGATTCCAGGCCAAAGAAGAGGATTCCTGAACCAAAGTTGCCACATGAGTATTCAAAGAGCCCAATGTAGCGTGAAGACACTGGACTAAAGATTGAAGACCCTGAACATTTGCAGATTTGAGCATTTCGATCAGTTCAGTGAGGCTAGAGGATTATTTCAAGTAAGCCTCAGTAGCCCCCAACACTTTAGAGTTGAGCGCTGGGTCTTCTTTGAAAAATTCCCTGATTTCATCTATCTTTGTGCCTACACCCTGAAGGTGCCTGAGAAATTTAGCCAAGTTGTCATCCAGTCTGTGAAGATTGTCATACATCAGATCCCTGTGCTCATCGGTGTTGGTGTTGAAATCAAACACTTCAGCTTTCAGATCTGCATAGCTGGCAGCAGCTTCAGTGTGTTGATCCCATAAAGTTTCAGTGACTCCTTCATATAGTTTCCTTGAAGCTCTTGTGATCCACTGAACCATCTGTCTTTCAGTCAGTGGAAGAACATTGTCAAACTTCTTAAATTCATCAGAGCTAGATGAGGAGTCAAATGCATTATCATCAGGTTGAAATGGTGACTCAGTATGCTCCTGTGGATCAGGCTGAGGTTCTTGTTCAGATTGAACCTCAGCGTCCACTTCTTCCCCTGCTGATAAAATTACATATTCACTTTCAGCAGGTTCATCATCAGAAAAGAGTATCCCAGTAACATCAGCAACAGTCAACAAGGGGTTGGTGATGGGTTCCATATCAGCGGGTGGTATATTTCCCTCTGAGTCTTTGTCCCCCGTTGACCCCTCAGACACTGGTGGGCGTTTCCCAGTGCCTTCACTGAAGTCAGGATTGGTTGTGGGTTCCATATCGGCGGGTTGTTCCTTTCCCTCCGAGTCTTTGTCCCCCGATGACCCCTGAGACACTGGTGGGTATTTCCCAGTGCCTTTGGCAGAGTTAGTGGCAGTTAGATCCCTATCAGCGGGTTGTGTAGTTCCCTCTGAGTCTTTGTGATCATTCAGTGTTCCCTCAGACAAAGGCTTTGATTTTCTAATGTCATCCTTGGGCGTAGTGGAAGGCGCTCCCCTACCAGCGGGTTGTATGTTTCCCTCTGGATCTTGGGGAGTAGTAGTTGGGACCAAGGGCACTGACTGTGATTTATCAGTGTCCTTCGTTGTCACCGGGTTAGATGTTGCTTGGGTTTGGGGAGTAGTAGTTGGGACCGGGTTGGGTTTGGTCTTAGTCTCAGTCTGGGTTTTCTTTTGCCTTTTGGGCTGTGTTCCTGAAGCCTCAGGGCCCTGAGACTTGGGTTTGGTCTTAGTCCTAGTCTGAGACTTCCCCTTAATCTTTTTAGGAGCAGGGTTAGGAGACACTGAATCCCCCTGGTTGTTTATAGCAACCATATGGGCCGTAAATTCAATATTTGTGATAAGGGATGGGTCTCTTTGAAAATTTGATTTACTCGGGATGCCAGGTAAAGCACAATATTTTTTTTCCTGAGGATAGTTGCAACCCAGTAACTCTTGCAAAGCACAAGAGACAAACCTAGGATACGAAACGTATTTCGACCTAGTTTTGCTCTGTAGCTTGGTTACGAGATCACTGTAAATGATCTCCCCAATGTCGACAGTGACCCCATTCATCAAGCAGTAAGCCATCATCAACTGAATAGAATTAACTTGTTCAGTGGATGAGTGGTTCCCGCCGAGGACCTGAATCACAAAAGTGAACAGGATCCTCCAAGCCACAGGAAATGAATTCTTGGTGACTGGGGTTCTGTCCAAAAAACTTGGATCCAAAACAATTTGTTTTAACCCATCCTTCACTGTGGTGGGTTCAGGATGGGCGACATAAACTCCCTTGTTGTAGTCTAGCCCTGCTGAGGTGCAAAAAGTTTTGTAATCCAGGGTGACTGACCTTTCCCCATTAAAAAGACTAAACTTAATGAGATACTCCCTGAGAGGTCTTAGGTCTGTCTCATTAGTTGAGGGTGTCGGGTCATAGGCCGTGGCTATAGCCCAAAACTCCCTGGGGAGGTTTTGGTACAGAATAGAGGGACACTGAACAAAGGCCGTTTTTCAATGGGCAGTTATACAAAAATTTCATAATGTCCTTATAGGCTGGGACAGTTTGAGGATATTCAAAGTTGCCTATGACATTATTTGTTTTAAATTCAACATTGTTAAGATCACCTACCAACTGTGAAGCAAACTGAAGAGATTGTGTTCTTGCCATTTCCATTAAAAAGTTAGGGTTTTGAACAGAATGACTTGACAAGAACAATTAAAGGTTTTTGAATCTCTTAAGTTGTGATGAAAAACTTGTGTAAAGGTTTACAGAGAAGATTTTTCAGAAAAAGGATTTAAAGAACACAAAGATTTCTGGGTTTGAAAAGAGATTTTGACAGAGTTTTGTTAGCAGAAATCTTTTGTGTGTGTTATAAGGATTTTGTGAGGGGTATTTATAGAGTGATGAAGGGGGTAGTTTGTGTACAAATGTGGATTTGTAAAGTTGGTTTTTGAAAACGTTTCGAATTTCCACATTTAATGCTACCACTCCATTACCCGCTATAAAATCTCATTTTTTAAGGAAACAGTTGCAGTGCACAGTAAAAGTGCACTTTTGCAGTAATAAAATATCCACTGGATATTTCATGTGAGAGGGGGCATTTAATACCAAGTGGGGATGAGGTAAGTTTGTGAGGGACCTTAGGTATGGTTTACAGTAAGACAAAGAGACATTTATTCCTATATTTAATTGGTATGTTTTACCAACCTAGGACATTTAAGTAACTGATACTTAGAGCATTTAGTTACTCATTCAATGCTCAATGTCAACTGTCAGGGTCCCTGAATGAGTCTTACTCATTCAGTGAGAGGGTTGATTTGGGATTTTATTCAGGGAGGATGAACCATTTTAGAGAAAACTTAATGAGTTTGAGATAGGTTTTCAAGTGGCTGACTTTCAATGTCTAGCATTCCCAATTCAGCATTCAGTCTCCTGAAGGTAGGTTCATCTAAGGGTTTGGTGAAGATATCAGCAAGTTGATATTCAGTAGGGATGAAATGGAGCTCTATGTCTCCTTTCATTATGTGGTCCCTGATGAAATGATATCTGATATCAATGTGTTTGGTTCTTTGGTGAAGGACAGGGTTGTTGGAGATTGCAATAGCACTGGTATTATCACAGAAGATGGGTGCCATTTTGTAATGGATGTCATAGTCATTGAGTTGACTTTTCATCCATAAAACATTGGCACAACATCCTGCAGCAGCAACATACTCAGCTTCTGCTGAAGACATAGCCACTAACTGTTGCTTTTTAGCACTCCAACAAACCAGTTTTCCTCCAAGGAATTGACAGGACCCTGAAGTACTTTTTCTGTCCATGTTGCAGCCAGCATAATCATAATCAGAGTAACCTTTGAGATCAAACCCTGACCACTTTGGATAATAGAGTCCAAGGCTTGGGGTTCCCTTCAGGTACCTGAGTATTCTTTTGGCTGTAGTGAGGTGAGATTCTTTGGGATTGGACTGATATCTAATTATTAGACAGACTGAGAATTGTATGTCTGATCTGGAAGCAGTTAGATACATCAGTGAACCAACAATCCCTCTAAAATGGGTTTGATTGACTGATTTGTCAGTGAGATCAGGTCCAAGGTTGTTAGGAGGGACCATAGGTGTCTTCACTGAGGCACAGTCAGATATATCATATTTCTTCAAGAGATTTCTTGTGTATTTCTCTTGACTGATGGAGATTCCTTTATCAGTTTGCCTGATTTGTAGTCCAAGGAAGTATGTGAGTTCACCAATCATGCTCATTTCAAACTTCTTTGTCATCAGTTTTTCAAACTGTTTACAAAGAGTGTAGTTTGTTGAGCCAAAGATGATGTCCATCAACATATACTTGGACCAGTATCACATCTTGTTTTGTCCTATAAATAAACAATGTGTTGTCTATCTTTTCTCTGACAAACTTTTTTTGAATCAGGAAGGCTGAGAGAGTTTCATACCATGCCCTAGGAGCTTGTTTCAGTCCATAAAGGGCTTTATCAAGCTTGCAGACATAGTCGGGGAATTCACTACTCTTAAAGCCTGGAGGTTGTTGAACATATACATCTTCCTTGAGTTCACCATTTAGGAATGCAGTTTTTACATCCATTTGGTAAACTTTGAAGTTCATGTAGGTAGCATATGCAAGGAAGATCCTGATGGCTTCCATTCTTGCAACAGGAGCAAATGTCTCATCATAGTCAATGCCTTCTTGTTGACTGTAACCTTTGGCTACAAGTCTGGCTTTATTTTTAATGACAGTGCCGTTTTCATCAGTTTTGTTTCTAAAAACCCACTTCATTCCTATGACAATGACATCCTGAGGACATTTGATCATGACCTTGTTTTTATCAAACTGTTGAAGTTCTTCTTGCATGGCCTGAACCCAGCTTGGATGTTTCAGGGCCTCAGTGACACTTTTGGGTTCTATATCTGATAGAAAATCAGCATATAGACATTCATTGGCTGAAGCTGCAGTTAACTTAGCAGCCATGCTTCTAGTGAGCATGCCCTCAGTAGGTTCACCAATGATGTTGACAAGCTTAATTTCCTGAGTTTTTGTCCAATTACTTTGTGGTCTAGGATCTGAGCTTGAAGAGGTCACTAGAAACTCAGGAGTGAGTTCAGGTGTAGGAGCCACAGAATCATACTGATCATCTGATGAGATGACTGGTTCAGGTTGGGGTTCTTGAATCACAGGTTCCTGAACATTTGGTTCAGTATTACCTATCCCAGTAGGGACTGATTGATTATCAATGAATTCACTGATGGTTGGTTGGGGAAGGTTGTGAGGCAAGACATAGTATGAGATGTCAGCATCAGCTTGATATGAGGAATTGATTTCAGTGTTATACTCATCAGGAGGATATCTTGATGAGTTACTTATTCCTATTTCCTCCACTGAGGTGTTTGTGAATCTGATGCTTTCTGAATTTTCATCAAAGGTGACATGAAAGGTTTCCTCAACTTGTTGTCTCCTTGTGTTGAACACCCTGTAGGCTTTGGAGATCAGTGAGTAACCTAGAAA
Organism: Chrysanthemum seticuspe; assembly: GCA_019973895.1. Classification (NCBI taxonomy): domain Eukaryota; kingdom Viridiplantae; phylum Streptophyta; class Magnoliopsida; order Asterales; family Asteraceae; genus Chrysanthemum; species Chrysanthemum seticuspe. Next base: position 271,210,253 of record BPTQ01000001.1, read on the forward strand.
GTATCTATCATCAGCCTTAGCATCAAATTTGCCTAGATGATCCTTGTGGTTATGAATAAACACAGGACACTCAAACACATGAAAGTAGCTGATATCCGGAAGTCTACCTTTGAATATCTCATATGGGGTTTTGTTATGTCGTTTGACAATAATTGACCTATTTTGAGTGTAACAGGCTGTTTTGACTGCTTCAGTCCAGAAGTGCTTTGAGAGTGCTGAACCATTTAGCATAGTTCTAGCAGCCTCAATGAATGTTCTGTTTTTCCTCTCAGCTACCCCATTTTGTTCAGGGGTGTAAGGAGATGAAAAGTTTTGGGTGATTCCCTTTTCATCACAGAAACTCTCAAGCTCTTGATTTCGGAACTCAGTGCCATCGTCAGTTCTAATTTGTTTAACAGTAATGTCATTCTGGTTTTCAATTTTCCTGATAAATAACATTATTGTGTCAGCTGCCTGACTCTTTTTAGAAAGAAAGTATACCCAAGTGTATCTTGAAAACTCATCAACAATGACAAGTGTATACTTCTCATGCTGTATTGATCTAGGACTGACAGGTCCAAAGAGATCTATGTGCAGGAGGTGAAGGCAGCTTTTGATGGGGAAATTTTGTTTGGTTTTGAAGGATGCTCTGTGATGTTTGCCTTTTTCACAGGCTGAGCATGGTTTATCTTTTGCAAAAACCAGTGATGGTAGACCAAGGACTTTGTTTTGTTTTGCCAGGTTGTTGATATTTTTGAAGTTTAAGTGTGAGAGTCTATTGTGCCATAGCCAGTTGACAGTTTAAGTGGCTTTGGCAAAGAGACAGGTTCCATCTTGAGAGATCGTTGACATGTCTAGGACATAAACATCATCTCTCCTAGGAGCTATCAAAACAACTTCTTTGTTGGCATTGAAAATGGTGCCTTGTTTGTCACTGAATTGCACAATGTACTTGGCATCACATAATTGACTAACACTGATGAGATTGTATTTAAGACCATTGACATAAGCTATTCTAGAGAAAACTATTCCATTACAGTATACTGAACCATAACCTTCAGTGGGACATGATGAGTTGTCACCAAATACTACCTTGGGTCCTCGTTCTTTTACATACTTGTGCAGATACTCCTTAACACCAGTCATGCTTCTTGATCATCCACTATCTAGATGCCAGATTGGCTCCCTGGCGTGTCTCTGCACAAGTAGTAAACTGAATTAGTTTCTCTTAGTGACCCACATGCTAGTTGGCTTGGTCTAAAAGTCTGCTTGAATTTTTCAATTGACTCATGATCAGTGGTTGTGTGCATTGTGCTACCACAGGTTTTGCATTTGGAGACTGAGGATGACTCAGTGACTCTGGGTTGCTTGGAACTTCTCCTTGCTTGAATGACACTATCATGTTGGGATGTCTCATGAGCTGGATTTCCGCAAATATTGCAGCATGTGTTCATGAGACAGTCATCCTGATGATGATCATTGAAGCCACAGTGTGGGCAAGGAGGAAAGGGTTTTGCTCTCAACTTTTGAGCAGGTTTGGAGGTTGAAGCATACTGATGACCAACTTTGGTATAGTTTGCTTTACTGAGTGAACTTACATATTGTAAGTGATCAGAAGTTCTGTGATCATCCTTTTTGCAGATCATTGATGTGCTATTTCATCCTGCTTTTAATATTTATAAAACTTGAATAACTTAGGATAGACACATACTAACAGGCATGTAAATCCGAGTATCGTCCCAAGAGATCTGTGACCTTGAAAAGAACTAAGATGATTCGATAAAACATAGGTAATATATGGGTAGACAAAACTGATGTATTGGATAGGTGTGTAATTATTCTACTTACACAGACACCAGAAATTTAGGTAAAAGAGAAAGATAAACGAAGCTTAATAAAGAAAACAAATATGAATTGAATCCCTATACTAAGATTCAATATAGTGGTTAATTGTCACCAGACTCCTTTGGTTGATTCGTCAAGGCCTATGGTTCTTAGGTTCCTCACCAAGATGAGCAGGTCACCCGGGATCATTCGACAACCTAATAGCAGTTATTAAGCACCATATCTACTAGATCTAGATGGTAGGAACCCGGCCGTTAGGAACTTAGATTCCCCATAACCTCTAAAGTACCTCCACTTGATAAGTGATCCTTTGGTCAATTCGCACACGAAGAGTGGTCGTACTATGGCCAATTCCTCCCATACTTCGCTATCTATTAGACTGGGATCAGTTGGTCATATCTCCCAGCCCTTTAGATACTACCAAGCTAATAACACTACTAAGGCTAGTGATCTATGAAAAGACTAGCAAATGTCTATAAAGAATTATAGAGAGTAACAATAACATAAATACAAGCTTTAATTAATAACATGAATTCATAATATAAGATCTAGAAAAATATAAAAAGAATCCAAACTCGAATACAAAGGAAATCGTAAGCGAGAACTTCATTATTCATGCTCCTAAACCATGCTTCTTCTTCTGTGTTTTGATCTCCCCAAACCCTAGAAGGTTTGGGAAAGGAGAGATGCCAAATACTGATGAAATCGTTGATTATTTATAGGCTTCAAAATAGTTACGGCGTAACCTAAAAGGTAGTTACGCCGTAACTCTCTTCAATCTTCAGTGCTTATCCATTTGCTACGGCGTAACTTTCTTCGGTGTTACACCGTAGCTACTAAATTCCAGTGTAAGCCATAGTTACGTCGTAGCTTAGGCTGAGACTACGCCGTAGTTTTGGTTATCAGTTGTTACGGCGTAACTTAATCAAAGGATTACGCCGTAGTCATCGAAATCTTCAGTTGCGTCGTAACTGCGTCACTTGGTTACGTCGTAATTGAGATAATATGTCTTGAAAACATCCAATTGCAGCTTCCTTGCTTCCAAAGTGTCGTAAAATGAAATAACAAGGAATAAGGATGTTTTTACTAATAAGATAATCAAAATGTGATGATAAAGGGGGAAATTAATGCTTAGAAACTCAGGACTATTTGATGTTATCAAATATCCCCCCACTTAAACTCTACTTGCCCTCAAGTAGACCAGTTTAGACTACAAAAGATACATTCACGAAGATTGCGTAGTTTTAATTTCCATGCTAGAATATTAATAAGAGCCGAGTACCTAACGAAATGGGAACGAAAACACTCTCACTCATCCTATTCTAAGTGTTAATTTTGGGGTGATCACTCAATTGCACGGACATAGCAAGTATTCTATCAAAGCTTGGCAATTACACATAACTCCACCACTAGAGCTAAGGTTAAGACTAAATTTAAAAAGCAATGTTGGGTTGAGTTTTGAAAGCTTAAGGGGTGGTGTCATTACTAACATGTCACGGCGAAGTGGACAAAATCAATGATACATGACCAAATCCATGGCCAAGACATCAAGGATTGCTCGCTGCATCACCTAGACACGCTTCACGACAAAAAGGGTAAGGATAGGCATGGGATATTTAATGGGTGAAAATGAAAAAAGAAAACAAATAGTTTTAGCTTAAAACCGAGTTGCCATCATCCCACCAATAATTCAAGGTTCGTCTTCATATGGCCAGTGCATGCCTCCAGAATTCTCAAAAATTATTCTTGAACTTCTTCTTCCAACCTTAGAACGTGATCGAGAAGATTATTCTCAATGCCAATTCACATAGTGCCAATACTTTGTCGCACTAATAAGCGATCGTGCTAATAATTAATTATTATTATTATTATTATTATTATTATTTTTTTTTACATATACTAAGATATGCTTGAGATACAATGATATACTTCCCCCCACTTGAGCTGAGCATGAGGTGATTACTTGGGGTCTTCCGAGATCTCTAAGAGAGATGTTATATGCTTCTTTATTTGAACCTCAAACTAGGGTGAACAATGGCTTCTAGGTAAAAAGGTAAAACTACACGGAAGGCTGAGGTGTAAGGTTGTAATGAAAATAAGGGTTATGAAATGAAAGGATAGGCTCAAAAAGGGTGTAACTAGGGGTATTTTGCACTAAAAGGTTAGTGCAACAAATAGGGTTAACACGGGGGTCGAAAATCCAATGCGACTAATCGATAAACACACACAAGTGAACACATATAGGCTATTTGGGGTGAAATCCTAAAACATTTACTTTTTTCAAATTGCCTTTTCCAAATGCACCAAGCTAACTTGATACACTACTCGTTTATGGTCTCGAAGTGATGTAAAAGCCAAGTTCTAAAGTTTACAATACTATCGGCACACTCAATTTATGATAAATTTGGGTAAAATGGGGAAAACGGAAAGGCTAAATCTCACCAGTGGTAATCAGGGTTAATGTGTGCTCGACTATTATGTGATTCTAGTTTGGGTTTAAAAAAATATGACAAAAATTTTCAAATAAGTTTAAAATTTTTAAAACCAACTAGAAAATTAGGGCAAGTAAGTTAAGTAATCATACACTTCATTTCTATTTCTATCCCCCCACTTGAAGTGTACAAAGTCCCATTTGTACGAAAAAATGGAAAAATAAGATAGAAATGAAAAATAAACAAGAAAGAAAGAAACTCCCCTCTCGAATGGTTGCTCAAGATGTCTTACTAAAGGTTGAAGGTGGCTCATGGGTTGGGTAATGTTTGTTGAATCAGGGGTTGGCCTTAACTAGTTGTGTTGCGTCCAAAATTCCCTACTCCAGCAGTGGTTACAGCGTAACTAAATTATAAGGTTACGCCGTAACTATGTCACAGAACAAAAACCTGCATAGCATACAAGGAAAATTCTGTACCCGACGGGTACAATTAACAATAGAAAAGGCAAACATCCTAATAGTTAAGTTGTTACAGACTTGAGTTTCAAATAGTTTTAAAATAGTTTCATCAAATGGGGAAATCACTCGTCCCCGGGGAGATCATGATCCATGGAGTGGAATTGGGAAGGCTCATATGGAGTGCTCGTGGTGCTCCCGGGAGTAGCGTCGGGATGCATGAAAGCCACTCCTCCTTGGACTCCGAGATTGGGGATATCTGGTTGATACACGTACTCTGGACCTTCCCACCTGGGGTGACTCAAGTGCATATGCTGCAGCATCTGGCTTGTCCGATCCGCGTTCCAACAGAAGAAATCCTGCTGAGCCTGGTTCACCTGATCCAAAGTACCTGAAAAACCTTCAAACTGGTTATGTAGTGCATAAATACCTACTTCGAGGGTTTCGATTTCCCCGCTAAAGTGGGTCGACATCCCCTCGAGCCTCTCATCAATAATCTGCAACCTTTCCCCAATATTAACATGTGCCCTTCTACGTCCTCTTGGCACCTGCTCCTCGGCTTCACCTCCTGCACCACTGGCCTCCCCTTCTTCCCTTCTAGGGGCAGTCCCAGCTAGGTGAATCGCACCATAAACATCCTGGGTGCATATCCCTAATTCCACTAGCTTAGGCATGCCAATCAAATAAGTATCCCTACCAATGGTCAATAGGGCCAAAGCAGTATCGGTCATGAGATCAAAACTCCTAGCCAATCTCCCGATGAAATGTACCCCCTGCAAAGGACTCCTGCCCGAAAACACTTTAGCACCCACATCCATAAACTTAGCCAAATAATAGGGAACATCAATGGCGTTTCCGCCTTCCATTCCCTGCATCAGATAGAGATCATCCATGGTCATCTTTTCCTTGGCTGAATGCCTTGCTCGAATCGAGCAAGCAAGAAGGCGGTGCACAAGTCGCCTAATGGGGATCCTTACCAAAACATATGACGGAGGGCTCCTCGGATTATACCCCCTGTAACAGCGATCTGATCAAAATAAGCAGCAAGGTCCTGATTCTCGTCCCTTCTCCTCCAGCAAGTGTTATAAAAACGCTTAAAAACGCCAGTCTCCATTTCAGCCTCCGTGTACAAACCCATAAGAATAGTAAACTCCCTAAGAGTCAGTCTCCTCCAAAAACCCCCGAGCTGGAAAAACAAAGAATCCTCTCCATCATCAGTAACCTCAGTATCAAACTCCACACTTGCAAGGAATTCACGAACGTATTCCGGAATGATTGGTCCCGTGATCCTAACCAACCTTAACCAAGCAGTACATGTGAAATCCCCATCAGTACATGTGAACTTGATCTTGCAGAACTTTCTCAATCTACGACTAGCTTTCCCATTCGCCAAATTTCCGAATGCTTCAAAATCAAGGGTCTCGGGTTGACTGATATCTTTTGCCATCAATTTCTCATATTCCTCCACGCATAGATGCCTAATACCAGCGTTGGGGTGTGCTAAAAACCTAGGCCAATTTGCGGGATTGGTTGCACCTGAAAATAAGATAAGAGACAATAAGTGCAGACCTTACTGATGTCAAGTTACGGCGTAACCATCATAAGAGTTATGCCATAATTAGAAAATTTTAATGGTTACGGCATAGCTATGTCATAACTGCTACGCCGTAATTACAGTGTATTGGTTATGGCGTAACTTAATCACCAGTTACGCCGTAACTTCCCCAGAAAATCAGCACCACAGATGGTTTTGATTACGCTATAGATTACACCGGAACCATCAATTTTTATCAAGAGGTGAAAAGTTATATATTTTTTTAACCTAATAGTGCTGAGGGACCGCGCCTAACCCACTAAGTTCGTGTTTGACCCAAAACCTAATTTATAAAAAGCCAAACCACCCAAATCAACCCGTAGTGAAAGGACACGAATCAAAATATCATGGGGAAACTATCAAAATTATCACTTAATCATTCCAACATCAATAATTAATATGAATGGTCAAGATCCCTAAAATATCAAAATAAAACCCTAATTGAAATAATCCAAAGAAATAAATCAAAAAGAGTTAAGATAGATCTTACCAGCCATGATGATTGATTAGATGAAGTGAATTAAAGAAAAAAATTTCAGAGAGAAAATTTTACTATTTGTGTGGGCGGTGAAAGTATGTGTAAAACCTAGTTTATACTCGGTAAGGTTTTTATACCGCTCAAAAGTTACGGCGTAATTAGATTAATTAGTTACGTCGTAATTAATATTTTTTAGAAATTTGACAAGGTATGAAAGGGTTACGTCGTAATCCTATTACTGGTTACGCCGTAATTAATTTTAGTCAAAGGTCAGATAAGAATCTGATTATATAGTGGCTACGTCGTAACTCTAATAAAGAGGTTATGTCGTAACTACAAAATTTTTAATGAATTGCAATATGGTTACGTCGTAACTAGATGAAATAGTTACGCCGTAACTAATAGCATCAAGAATATAACTATGTAATATTGTAATAGGAGAGACTAAAACGTACCTTACGAGAGCGCTTAAATCTGTTAATGAGGCAAATACGAAATACCTTAGATTCTTTCATTAACTGCTCCCCGGCAGCGGCGCCAAAAAGCTGATGTGCTATTTAATCCTGCTTTTAATATTTATAAAACTTGAATAACTTAGGATAGACACATACTAACGAGCAGAGTACCCGATCAGATATAGTAAAGCCTTAGGTAAATCCGAGTATCATCCCAAGAGAGCTGTGACCTTGAAAAGAACTAAGATGATTAGATAAAACATAGGTAATATATGGGTAGACAAAACTGATGTATTGGATAGGTGTGTAATTATTTTACTTACACAGACACCAGAAATTTAGGTAAAAGAGAAAGATAAACGAAGCTTAATAAAGAAAACAAATATAAATTGAATCCCTATACTAAGATTCAATATAGTGGTTAATTGTCACCAGACTCCTTTGGTCGATTCGTCATGGCCTATGGTTCTTAGGTTCCTCACCAAGATGAGCAGGTCACCCGGGATCATTCGGCAACCTAATAGCAGTCATTAAGCACCATATCTACTAGATCTAGACGATGGGAACCCGGCCGTTAGGAACTTAGATTCCCCCTAACCTCTTAAGTACCTCCACTTGATAAGTGATCCTTTGGTCGATTCGTACACGAAGAGTGGTCGTACTATGGCCAATTCCTCCCATACTTCGCTATCTATTAGACTGGGGTCAGTTGGTCATATCTCCCAGCCCTTTAGATACTACCAAGCTTATAACACTACTAAGGCTAGTGATCTATAAAAAGACTAGCAAATGTCTATAAAGAATTATAGAGAGTAACAATAACATAAATGCACGCTTTAATTAATAACATGAATTCCTAATATAAGATCTAGAAAAATATAAAAAGAATCCAAACTCGAATACAAAGGAAATCGTAAGCGAGAACTTCGTTATTCATGCTCCTAAACCATGCTTCTTCTTCTGTGTTTTGATCTCCCCAAACCCTAGAAGGTTTAGGAAAGGAGAGATAGGCTTCAAAATAGTTACGGCGTAACCTAAAAGGTAGTTACGCCGTAACTCTCTTCAATCTTCAGTGCTTATCCATTTGCTACGGCGTAACTTTGTTCGGTGTTACGCCGTAGCTACTAAATTCCAGTGTAAGTCATAGTTACGGCGTAGCTTAGGCTGAGACTACGCCGTAGTTTTGGTTATCAGCTGTTACGGCGTAAATTAATCTAAGGATTACGCCGTAGTCATCGAAATCTTTAGTTGCGTCGTAACTGCGTCACTTGGTTACGTCGTAACTGAGAAATATGTCTTGAAAACGTCCAATTGCAGCTTCCTTGCTTCTAAAGTGTCCTGAAATGAAATAACAAGGAATAAGGATGTTTTTACTAATAAGATAATCAAAATGTGATGATAAAGGGGGAAATTAATGCTTAGAAACTCAGGACTATTTGATGTTATCAATCATACAAAAAAGAATTCTATGACAGTTATCAGTTGTATGACTGGTATAGTGGCATAGATCACACTTCTGCTTGGGTTTGGTGGTGGATTTTGACTTTGATGAACTAGAGGAGGCTGACTTAGTTTCCTTGATTGATGAATCAGGAGCTTTTTCAATGGTTTCCATCTTTTCAGTCAGTTTCCTCACAAGTTCAGTCAGTTGCTGAATTTGGTCAGCTTCAGTAGGAACTCAAGATGTGGAAGTCTCAGTGGGAGTAGAATCTTGTTGGATTGGTTTTGTTGGTCGTGGAAGTCTCAGTGGGAGTAGACTCTTGTTGGATTGGTTTTGTTGGTCTTTTCAGGATGGTTCTACCAAGTCCAGACCTTTCTTTAGGTGAGTGAGGATTGAATTGTAATGGAGTAAGCTCAGAGCTTGGTGCAGCACCCTGAAGAGGTTTTAGGGGTGGAAGCAGTGCTTGAGATTCAGCTTCAGACTCAGAAATGTGTTCAGTACTACTGTGCACATTAGGGAGTCCAAGCATGCTCTTTAGAGCTTGACTTTCAGGCTCTAGTATTCTTCCAGAATTGAAATTTGGGAGCTTACTGTCAGGGTTAACCCGTTCAATCCAGTCACCGGACTTGGAAGTTGATAACATACTGGTAATCATGCCACCAGACACAAATGGTTTTGGATTTTGGTCTTTGTTGTGAGAGTCAGGAAGATGATCTTCACCTAAGACTCTCTTTTTGCTACTGGGGGCTCCCACAGCATCAAAGACCCTGGGATTCTTAGCAGTCCAACTATCAAGGATATCTTGTACCTTTTTAAGTTCATCTTGAAGAGCCTGATTTCTTTTAACTAGTTCAGTGTTTTGAATTTGCAAAGTGACAGCCTCAAGCTTGGCTTGTTTTAAAATAAGCAGTTCATCTCTACACTTGTTTAATTCAAAACTTAGCTTGTCATATTTTGAAAAAAGATTTAATCGTTGCTCTTCTACAACTTTAAGGTCAACATTAAGATAATTCAAATAAGATTGCCAATCAGAGTCATCATCCATAGAAAGTAAGATATTTACCTTCTTCATTGTGATGTTGACCCATTCTCCATTTCTGGCATGATTCTTTCCAACGGCTAGCTTGTCTTCCTCTGAGAGAGCCATTAGTGCACTGACTTGCACCATTTTATTGTCTGAGGAGACTGGCTCTTCATCCTAGTCGAAGGTTTCAGCAACGAGGCCCTTGTTTTTACCTTGCACAGATTTAACATTGTTTGTTGAGGGACTGGCCTCAAGCAGTGCAAGCTTAGCTTTGGCTTTCTTATACTTGGCTTCATAATCTACCGTTTTATTTTGATCAGCTTTGTTTTGAAAGTTTTGATGAGACTGATAGATTTTTGGTTGAAATTTTCTAAAGCCTGAGGACTGATTTGACCCTGATGGTTTGTAAGAGGGTTCAGAAATTGTTTTTGAAAAATAGTCTTTAGCGAAATGACCTCTTTTATGACACTTAAAACATTCAGTGTCCTCATTAGCTTTAGGGTTTGAAAAACTCTTGTTTCTTCGTATAAACCTTTTTGAGTTAGCGAGGAGTGCTCTTTCCTGAAACTCAATGTTTTAATCGTTCAGGTACTCCTCGCTAGTCCTCTCATCAGCCTCATCATCTGAATTTTCCTAAAAATCTTGAACAATACTGTTAGAATAAAAGGCAGTAGAAATTGGTGATGAAGTGGTGGTCAGGGCCTTCTTGACTTCCTGGGACTTTTTTAAGTCAGGGTATCGTCTGTTGATGAGGTTTTCCTCATAGAAAAATTTCCCATATATTTCAGGAAGTTCAAGATTCTGGATATGATTTGCATTCCTAAGTCCCTGAGAGAAATTCAACCACTTCTCAGGGAGACTATTGACAAAGCCAACATTAATTTCATGTTTGGATAACTTAACACCATCATTTGACAGTTCATTTAGCAGGGTTTTGTAACGGGTGTAAGTTTGAGACAGAGTTTCTGAGTCCTTAGCCCTGAAGGTGTTATACTCAAGTTTCAGGTCCATAATCCTGTTTTCCTTGGTATCAGATGGACCTTCATGACTATGAACCAGGTCATCCCAGGTTTGTTTGGCTGTACTACAGCTTATAACTGACTCCATAATATCATCAGGAAGACATGATATGATGATACTTTTGAGTCTTTGGTCCTGGTTGACCACTCTTCTCTCATCCTGAGTCCACTGAGCTTCAGGTTTAGGCAAACCTTCAGCAGTCTTTGGGAAAAATGGTCCTTCATTTATACACTTGATATAATAAGGTTCCATCCCAATCAATAGCAAAGCATACGCTTTTTCCATTTGTTGAATTTACCAACTTCAAGTCTAGGGACAACAGCTGAATAAGCTCCACCATTTTTATCGACTAGTTGGGGTACATCAATTTCAGCCATGAGGATCCTGATTTAAAAATGTTTTAGAGTGGCTTAAAAATTATATAAAAGGTTTTATAATCAGCCTGTCTCTGATACCACTTGTTGTTCCCTATTCACTACCGTTTAAAAACAATTTGGTACTTAAAACAAATTAATAGTTAACAATGACTGAAATTAACATAAGTAAAACACACTAAATAATTTTCAACATCATATTCTTTATTAGAAATGAATCAAAAAGAATACGTTACCCAAGTACTTGCGGAACAGTACTTGGGATTGAAATGACAAAGTTTGGTGACTCCTCTCTAAGCTCAGGCTAAGTCTAAGCACAACTACAAGAACCCACTGAGCTATCTAAGGGATTAAGTTGTATTTGGAGGAGCGAATAGATAGCTTGTGTGTGTGTGTTTTTACAATTCACAAGCTTAATCTATCACTCCATCTCTTATGCTATTTATACATGTATGAGTTTTAACTCTTTCCTAAGTGACAAACTGACATCATACAGAAGACAAAATACTGATGTATTTTGTCTCTGTTTACAAAGACTATTTTAGGTAAGAGACAAGACTACTTTTCTAAGGTCAGTGATGACACTGAGCATGAACTTTTGCCATTCAGGGAAAGTTGACTTTGGTTGATAAGGACTTCGTCTTATCTGATTCAAACTTATCCCGCCTTGTCCCGCTTATTCTTCAGTCTTCATATCCTTCAGTCTTCTACTTCAATTTGTCTTCAGTGTAAGTAGTTAGAGAGGAGTCTTAGGGATTCAGTGAGTTATTGTCATCACTCACTGAATCCACCATCTTCTTCTTGACTCAGTCTTCACCCTTTAAGTTCCGCCTTACTGAGTGGAGAGACTTCTTCTTCGCCTCATACTGAGTATCCTGAAGATGACTCACTGAGAGACTGTGCACTCAGTGACCTGTTAGTGTTTAACGGACTAAACACTTGGGCTATTTTCTATTAAAATCCTAGATTAAGGGGTTTGGGTATTTACTGAACCCAACAAACGGGTTTCCCGTCTAAATCCGCCCCTATGAGCGATACTGGAAGGGATTTTAATGAGGTGGCTTTTCCACCCGCGCAGCTTTTATTTTACCTCGGCACCCGCAAGCTGGTCATTTTTTTTACCTTAAACCCAGTTTATCCAACTCGATATGCCTGGGTTAGTAGACGTACTTGCTTGGGGGCCGGGCTGCATCAACAGAGGAATGAATGCATAGTTTTCATCCTCTGTTGTTTGCCCTTCACCCCTTCTTAGGGGAAGCTTCTTGTTAATCAGGGGCTGCTTTACGTATTGCGTTGACCCTAACTTCCTTTGAGGCCTCACCTAGGGACCCAACTCTTTGCACATTCTATCACCTATATCAACCCAATTACAATGATATACTTCCTTCTTGGTTAAGAAGGAACTGGCTGCACTTTCAATGGACTTGGGTTTTGGGTGAAGGAGTGCTGTGAATGGTCGGGGAGATGGGTTATTAGTATTCATTTAAGAACATATTTCAGTTATCGCAGCATCTGCTTTGCGCGTATGCTTTTCTTTTGGGGGGTAAAGGTTTAGGCTATCTATGGGCTTTTTCGAAATGACCATGCGTGGGCAAGGCGTTGTTGTTGATGGCCGGTTGTATTCTTTTTGTACTGTGTACAGTCGTATTCTTCTTTTGAATAACATCTTCATCTTCTCTTTGGTGTATATGTCGAACTCTTTTTTTTGTTGGTGAAGGAATGTTGCCTTGTTTTCTTTTTCTGTACTTTCCCCTTTCTTTACCTCGCATATTAATAGCCAGGATTTTACTATTGTTGCACGCGTTAACATTAAATTTTCATTTACTGTTTTGTGGGTAGGCACGTGCCTAGCCTCATAGCCTGGGCATCTGTTTTTCCTACTAGATTTGACATAAAATTTCTTGGGAAAGAACGTGAGTCTTTACTTGCAGATTTTCTCTCCTTTTTAATGTATGGGTTGAATGCCCATTTGTCAATTAAGTTATTGTACAAAAAGTTTGGTATGTCTGTATATACATTTTTTTGGTAAAATGTAGCTTCCATATCTATTGTTGCTTTTGGAAATGTTGCTTTTGGAAAAGGCGCTTTACATTTAACTTTTAAAATTTAAACTGCAATCCGTCAGTCACGACATTTCAGTTTTTACATTTTACTTTAACTAGTCAACCTTTTCATTCACAAATACCATTTTGTACTTTAAGGACTTTTTGAATATAAATGATTTGAAAAACACAAACAAAGTTGATATTTGCGTCGACACTAACAGTGGTTAAAGCGACTCTAGCAGTGGTTGCAGCGATACTAGCAGTGGTTGCACATTGATCCGCTGTCTCTTTCACCCTTGTGTTTTTTGTTGTCACATGATATGAAAGAGAAAACAAGGTTGGATTGGCCTTTGATGCAAGGCGTCCACCGAATAGAGAAATCATGTGGTATTGTTGTCCAATGCAAGACTTTGTACATGATGACATGTCCAATGATCCACCTCTCTGATCAGGGTACACAGGTCGAAGTGGTGAGGTTACTATGAAACTCATTCTTGAATTGACGGATAGATGCACAACTATGGAGTCAAAGATCACTGGTCTTCAAAATTTGACAACTACTGAGGCTGAAACAATCAGGAGGTTGAAGTACAAGGTAAGTGTTTTGGAGAGAGTAAGAAGGCCAAGGGTCACTGCATTCAGGAAAGTGAAGAAAATGGGAAAGAAAGAAAGCTGGGATGGGATTCAAAGTTTAGAGGATGCATCCAAACAGGGGAGGAGTGAGTGTACAAAGTTTTTTGACTGACATGGAAGGTAAAGTGTAAGATATTGGATTTCACATACACATCAAACCATAACACAAAGTAGGCGAACAAGAGTTTTTAGAGAGAGAAAGTTAGAGGTTTAGGGAACTTTAGTGAGAGAAAGAAAAATCTTATTATGAGCTCCAACTCTCTACCTTGGAAGGTAGAGAGTATTTATAGTCTTACAATAAAACGCCACACAACGGGCTGTGGATCAGGCGTACAGTGGGTAAAGACCCGTCCGTCCTCCACGGTGTTACTAAACTAAATACTACTTAACATAAGAGAACTACGACTACGAGCTTTCTAACGATTACATATACTTGAGGTGACCGACTCTTTAATACCTGGAATTTCTAATTCCTGACAATCTCCCCCTAAGAGAGGTCACCTCAAACATATACTAAAATTACATTGAATACAATCAGATATTACATTAACAATTGTTCTTGCATTCTTGATATAGTACTTTGCTCCGAAGCTCGTAGTCATTGATTCCACTCATTGCATGTTTGGTTAATCCAAGTGGAGGTCTTTTACTTATCCACGTGATAATAATTTTGAGCCAGCTTTTGAGATCATCAGCTAATAAAAAATCTCTGAGACATCCATTGTGGTGTTGGTATTATGTGATGTTGTGACTTTCGGACCGACATGCTCACATTCTGGATCATGATATCTTCTCATCAGAGTAACGGAAGCTTTCGTTGATTCATGATATTGGCAGCAGCGTAGCAGAAGCATGGAGTGAAAATATCAGAGTCATTGATACACTAATCATGATTTCATTTGAGATGAATGTGTTAAGTGAGCATGCGGCTATGGATGGACCGCTTCATTCTGATCAGTTGCAAACGTCGTGTGTACCTGCATAAAACAGTTAGCAATAAAGCGCACGAAAGTGTCTTTGATCACTTTCGTTGAATTGAGGTACACGGCCCACGGTTCCCCGTTGATCAGTACAAGTATTGCCTGTGATCAGGTATAATTCCGAAGAATTTCCTTGACAGGGTTTCGCAGCTGCTCTAGCTGTTCTCAAACCGGAACATCTCAAAGAAGACAACACGGAGTGAGTGAACCAGCAATATAGAAATTCACTGATTGATGGAAAGAGATTTGAAAGACAATCGTGTATTGCTCAATAGAAATTGTTTTTGCAATACAACGAAGGTTTTAATGAAAATCAATTATCAATCATAAAACACCTTTTGATTTGAAATATTCGAACACGGTCAATGTGCTAAAGAAAAGAGTTTTTAAGCACAGTGACCGGTTTTTCAAAGGTATCCGTCAATCCATAACTTGAACCAGGATTGATTCAAAATATTGAATCGCCCCATTGTTTCTGTTCAGTTGTCACATGGTTGATCTATTGAATAGATCTCACATGCCACCCACCAGGAGCTTGTTTGATGTTGGCTCCAGAGGGCTTTCCATCTTCATTGTGAATATGTTTGCATATCACTCAGATGTTTTGGCAATACCACAAGGATAATGCGTAGGACTCAAGATATAATCTCTCTTTCCACATTGTGTGAAACAGAGAGTCTTCATTGAAAGTGTCCTAATGAGATTTATTGATGATCTCGTGGCTCTAGACTCAATTAGTGCATATTTGGATCCTGTATCAGAGACTAGGGAGAGGGTCTCCTTCTTCAATATCAACAATCTCTAAGAGAAAGTCGATAGATAATGTAGGTTCCCCGTGAGAATGAAACAAGCCCTTTTAAGAGGAACTTGAGTGGTTTGGGAAGAATGAAGTGCAGTGTGTCACTGGGTCCATGACGTCTTGTCTTCAATACCGGTGTTACCTTGGTAACCGCCAGTAGTAAATGAACTGAACCCGGTTTCTGCCCTAAGGTTGAATCAATGGAGGGCTATTTGTTTTCACCCTTTTCTCATTCAATTCTTTTTAATTCTTCAGCCCCTTCAGTGCTTACCGATACTTCATAGCTAGAACCTTGTTGGGTTTATTCCAGTACTAGCTCAGTCTCAGTCCGCACTCTTCCCATATCTCATTTTTCTCCTTTTATCATCATACCTAAGAACTCTACCCTAACTAGAGGATAGTCCCTGGGTAGATCCCTCCGGTTCTGGCGGATCATGGGAACAAATACCTAACCTTATCATCCTTATATCACCGTACATAAAGTAAATTTGGTCGGTCTATTTGGTATTGTTCATCTGCCATTTGAACCAATTGAAAACCATTTGAAAATCAATCCAGATACTTGTGATATATTATCAAGACATTTTGTACCTGAATTGTTTTTGATATTTTTAGAACAAGTGCTCCCCCTCAACATGTGCATCAAATGTTTGAAATCGTTTTGCACACGGAGGCAAGAGGAAGAATTAACTTCTTTGATTACCATTTTCTAAAAGATATCAACCTCACTTCCCTGATCAAATCAAGTAGATAAAGCATTTTGGGGAAGGATGAAATTTTCATAATTTTGCTCCCCCTCAATATGTGCCTCGAGATTTGAAAAGAGTTTTGCACATACTAGAGGGAACCTGCACATTGAGATAAGTGATCACGTTTCAAATCATAGGTTTAAGATAGATGCTCCCCCTCAACATGTGCATGGAAAATTTGAAATCGTTTGTCACATGTGGGAAGGAGAGCTTGTACATCCTTATAAAACCATTTACCGAATTATCAGTTTAAATCCAATTTAAATCACACATTCTCCCCCGATCACAATTATCAAATCATTTGAGATTTGTGATCTCTTATAGATTTAAATTGATTTTGAAAGATTTTGAGGAGAATTGTGACTTGATTATGAAAGCGTTTTAACTGATAAGGATCGGATTTTAAAACTTTAAACTCCATTGATAAAACATGCATGAATATCTTTTGAAAAATAATTGAATGAAAAATAATTTTTTAATTTAATTGAAATCATTCTCCCCCCTCAATCAATGACATAGGTTTTTGATTGAGAGATAGATATTTTGACAAATAAATCCAGATGATTATCAAAAATAGAGTCCGAGTTATTTTTTCAAAGCAGTTAGTTTTCAGCAGATAAATGTTTATAGAATCAGAGCATGGAATTTTGAAAACATGATAAAGTATGGCTCTGTTCTTTCTTTGAAAAGCGGATTACTGCCTGACATGACAATAAACCATTGTTTTACTTTCTCCCAAAAATAATTTTTGATTTTTTGATTTTTTTATTTTTTGATTTTTTTTTAAAACATTCAAACAACATCTAAAGTCCCGTGTCATTCTTTGAATGACATCACAAAGACCGTAGATATTATCGAATCGAGGAAAACAAGACAAAAAGACAATATTTTTTTTGAATTTTTCAAGATTTTTCAATTTTTATGGATTTTTGAAAGTTTTATATTTTTCTATTTGCTTTTTGAAGGTTTTGTAATTTTGTATTTTGCTTTTCGAAAAGATATTTACAAGAGATAGATGAAGGAAACCTTTTACTCCTCTTCTTCCTCTTGAAGACGTTTGAGTGTTTCAGGTTGAAGGCTTTTAAGGCCAAGTCGTGGAAGAATAAACTCAAAACATTCTCTAGGAAGAGCTTTGGTGAAGATGTCTGCTAACAGGTATTCAGTCCTCACAAAGTAAAGTTCCACCACACCGTTTTCCACTTGTTCCCTGATGAAATGATGTCGAATGTCGATGTGCTTTGCTCTTGAGTGTTGTACGTTGTTGCATGAGAGAGCAATAGCACTTTTATTATCACAGTACAGAGGGATTTTGTTAAATTCAAAGCCATAGTCAGATAATTGAGATCTCATCCATAGGATTTGAGCACAACAAGATGACATGGCTATGTATTCAGCCTCTGTAGAGGAAATAGAAGTACTCATTTGCTTCTTTGAAGACCAGCTCACAAGCTTATCACCCAAAAACTGTGCACCTCCAGACGTACTTCGACGAGTATCTTGACATCCTGCATGATCAGCATCTGCATAGGCTGTTAGTGACATACCGGTGTCCTTCGGGTACCAAAGTCCCATATTGATGGTTCCTTGGAGATACCGAAAGACCCGTTTAACCGCTTCAAGGTGCTTTTTTAGTAGGCTTAGCCTGGTATCTAGCACACATGCAAACAGCGAACAAGATGTCTGGTCTACTAGCTGTGAGGTACATCAGGGATCCAATCATACTACGATATTTCGTTTGGTCTACCATGATCCCTGAGTGGTCCTCATCTAGTTTGGTACGTTCAATCATGGGAGTGTCAACAGGGTCACTTGAATCAAATCCAAATTTCTTTAAAATCTCATTTGCATATTTAGATTGATTTATGAAAATGCCTCCGGGACTTTGTGAAATTTGTAGTCCTAAGAAAAATGACATTTGTCCCATCATTGACATTTGAAATTTATAACCCATTTCATTTGAAAAACGGTCACACTCATTGGGGTCAGTCGAGGCAAAGATGATATCATCAACATAAATTTGAACATGAATTAAATGTTTGCCTGACTTCCTGGTGAACAATGTTGGATCAACTGCTCCTTTGCTAAATCCGGTAGATAGAAGGAACTTTGATAGCGTATCATACCATGCCCTTGGAGCTTGCTTTAAACCGTAAAGAGCCTTCTTCAAATGATAAACGTGAGTAGGATGCTCTTGATTCACAAATCCTTCCGGTTGGCTGACGTAGACGACTTCTTTAAGATCTCCGTTCAGAAATGCCGTCTTTACATCCATCTGATGGACTACCATGTTCTTACTAGCAGCATTAGCCAAAAAGATTCTGATTGCCTCGATTCGAGCAACTGGAGCAAAAGATTCTTCAAAGTCAATACCCTCCTCTTGACGGTATCCTTTAGCAACTAATCGAGCCTTGTTCTTCAACACATCACCATGCTTATCAAGTTTCACTTTGAAGATCCATTTTAGAGAAATGATCATAGCACAATCTGGAGCAGGTACTAACTCCCATACATCAAGTCGATCAAACTCATGAATTTCATCTTGCATAGCATTGAACCAGCTGTCTTCATTCATGGCAGTTTTAACATCCTTTGGTTCGATCTTAGAGAGTACGGAGTTGAAGAAGCACCATAAGGCATCGGTTGCAAGTTGTTTCCGTGTGGATACTGGACGAGAGGGATTTCCAATGATGTTGTCTAATGGATGATCGTGAGTCCATTTTCTAAGGTGTTCATGTGGCAGTTGTTGAGGGACAGAGGTAGCAGAGTCGATGTCTCCTGAGGAAGATGGTTCTGATGATGATTCAGGAGCAAATATGTTTTCAAATGGAGCATCTTCAGGAGTAGCAAAGGGATTAACTTCATCATTGATGCCAGAAGCAGTTCCATGATGTACATTCGAAGATTGATGATTAGTTGATGAGACTGAGTTATCAGCAGCAGGCGCTTCTTGACTTAATGACATTGAGACTGAAGGATTGACTTCATTCTCAGGAATATGAGCAGCCTCTGTTATGGGAATTGTCAGTTCAATAGCACTTGGCTCATAGAGTTCATCAAACATCGGATCAAACAATTTCTTCAAATCATCTTCAGTTGGAGGTACATATGAAATAGCTGGAGAGGAATTTGGTACAAGGGATGAACCAATGGGACTGTTTTGAAGTGCGGGTCTAGAACTGGGTTGTCCAGGAGCCATTTGACCGGTCAGCTCATCCAACGTAACGTGAATTGTTTCTATGATATTAAGGGTTCTCTTGTTGTAGATTCGGTAACCCTTCTTCTTTGGTGCATAACCAACAAAAACTCCAATATCTGCCTTTGCTCTGAATTTACCTAAGTCTTGACTGTCATTTGTTGGATAGCACAAAGCTCCAAACACACGAAGGTAGGAGAGATCAGGTTTTCGTTTATGAACAAGTTCATATGGAGTTTTTCCATGAGAGGTGTGTATAAGGGAACGATTTTGGGTGTAGCATGCAGTGGCAATGGCTTCAGCCCATAGAAACATTGGAACCTTCGAATAAATAAGCATTGTTCTTGCGGCTTCTACAAGAGTTCGATTTCGTCTTTCAACTACACCGTTCTGTTGAGGAGTTCGTGGAACACTTCTTTGATGACTGATTCCAACACTTTCATAAAACTGAATTAAGTCTTTGTTGACAAACTCTGTGCCATTGTCTGTTCGAACAATTCTGACTGTATTGTTGAGTCAAACCTAAAGCTGTTTGATTAGTTTGATGATGACATCTGAAGTTTCATCCTTTGTCCTCAAATACTTTACCCAAGTAAATTGAGAGTAGTCATCAACAACTACTAGAATGTATTTCTTCCCATTTATCGTTTGCACTCTCATTGGTCCGCACAGATCCATATGAAGGGTATGAAGAACTTCCATTACAGAATTTGTGGGTTTTGGTTTGTGGGCATATTTCGCGCTTTTACCCAATTGGCAAGTTGAACAAAGATGATTTTTTTCATATTTTAATCTGGGTAAGCCTCTGACAAGATCCTTTCAGGAAAGGTTGTTTATGGTGCCGAAGTTCAAGTGATTGAGACGACGATGCCATAACCAAGACTTTGTTTTAGAAGCCTTTGATAGCAAGCAGATTGGAGAGGACTTCATCATGTCATCGATAGAGATGGTGTATAGGTTAGAACCTCGAGTACCTCTTAATAATTCTACACCATCAAGTTCTCTAATGAAGCAAGTATGTTTTCTAAAAGCCACTTCTAGATCGGAATCACAGAATTGACCAGTAGAGAACAGATTGTGACCAAGACCTTCCACAAGATATACCCATAAACTTGAAATCTTGTGAGAAGAACTCAAATAGCCCAAATGAATCATGTGAGAATCAATTGCTACGGAAACACTCTCTGACTATCTTTATCAACCCATATGTGGAAAATTTGAAGTGACCACTTGAAGAAGAAACCCTTATATACCAAACTTGAAACTGAAGTCGAATTCCCCACATTTGTATCTTAAGCTTGCACTTAATGATGGAAGAACGGTGTCGAGAATTTACGCTCCAATAAAATCTCTAAGTACTCAATACTCAACCAAAGTATTAGACATTAACACCTCTTGTGATTATCCACAACGACATATGTGTGTGTCACTGAGTAAAACTACGTAACTCCTTAAAGTGATAGTTAACCAGGTCTTCAACCATCCACCCCGACTGCTGGTAACTAGATAAGACAAGACTTCAACTCAAATTCTTAAGCCCGAGCAAGTTATCAAATAAGAACACGCCTTTGTGAAAGTCAACTTCAATCTTAAATAAGTCATAATTGATTAACTCCGATGTAATCAACTTGTGTCAAATGCCCAACACGTGAATAAACATACAATCGGATGTATATTGATCCACTGAATGAACCGGAACAAATGATACCTCAACATTAATGCCTTCTTCCTAAAAGTATTCATGTAGAGACTGATCTGAAAGACTCACCAATAGTATCTTTGAGGGGATAAGGTAGTCATTTTCCTTAATGTTCATGTGGTTGATTTATAGAGTGCACAATAATCCGTGAAGATTTGGCAAAGGGATACCAAAGAGCGGATCAGTAATCCGTGAAGATTTGGTAAAGAAGTACCAAAGAGCGGATCATTATTCATGAGTGCAACAACAATGATAGTCATTAACAACGCCTTGAGGAATAACTGGAGATTGGAAGTACTCATCAAACATATCTTGACATCCAAATATTCAAACATCCCAAACAATGAATCCCAGATATCCTTAGTAAGTGAAGCATTAGGCGTTGAAGGAGAGTCATATGACCATAATTCAAGCATCCATCAACATGTAGTATATACACTCTTCTCCCCCTTAAAAATTGCATCCGAAGTTGCCATTTTTGACTTGAACAAGTGAATAAGAATATACACCAATGAACGTAGATCCACTTGAAGGATGAAAGAGCGTGGAAAAACATGAAGCTTGTTGATGAAGAATGTCGATGAGAATGGTCATACACATGAAGATTTCTCTTCTTTTGAAGATAAAGCGCACTGAAGCATACACTTTTCTTTTCTTTGAGGAACGGGGCCTGAAGTGTTATCTGCAGACGCCATAGTGTTGAAGAACGAGGCCTGAACTGATGTGAACAGACGTCATAGCCGATTGAATATCAAGGTTGAGTAACTTGAACCCGTGAGTAATGAGATATCAATCCATTTGTTATCCATACTTTAAGCGAGTCCATGTAGTGAAGGATCGAAGTATCTGCAACTGAGTAAGGAATACCTGCACTAACATTACAAACTTGATTGCATATATACTGGTTAGTGACATTAGTATCCAAATCCTTTGGGGATTCACTGTCAACCTTGATTTTGTCATTGGAAAACAGCTTTCCGGTAGGAATCCACCTAAGTCCAGCATCCTTAAACATTCTACCTGATGGTATCCACTTTTGGCAAGGTCTAGGAGTGTTAAGCTTCTTATGCACAGTGGAATACTTATCCTTATTCCTAGTTTCTAAAGATTTAGCAGTTGGTATCCATCTAGGCGAAGTTTTTGGTTTGTTTTGCTTCACAACATGTTGAAACTTAGTCACATTAGTAGTATTAGTGGATTGTACCTTAGCATGTGAATTAGGAAAATGTTTCTTTTGTGGAAAAGACTTAGAATTTCTAGTTTTGTTTTTTACATGCTTAGCATTCATATGCACATAACTATTCTTAGACGCACGCCAATCCCTAGTCTTTTAAGTGTTCATAGGTAGTGGTTTACAACTACTAGCAGTGCCTTGAAATCTCGTAGAATTCCTCACCCTAGGTCTTGCACCTAAAATTCCGTCTTTTCGAATCTGTGCCTTTTTCCTAGCTTTATCTAGATAATAGTTCTTCCACAAGTCATTCATATCATATGAATTCTGGGTTTTAATGCTTGGTTTTGACACTGTTTTCGAACTAATCCTAGAGGTGCTGGGAGTAGACGTGGCTACGTGTTGAGAGTTAACTGAGCTAGAAGCCTTATTCTTAGGTAACTCTGGTGAAGTGACTGGTTTTGACAAAACTTGTTTCTCATCAACTTGGGAGGCAAACCGTGTTTTTGAAAATTTTGTTCTTTTAGATTTAAATGCAGTAGGCTGCCTAACAACGGACCGATCTCTAGTGGGATGAGAAACTGGCTTCCCCAAGGTTGATGGTTTTGTAAACTTAGTGTTCACACTTTTCCCTACGGTTTTTCTAAGCTCATTCTTTAAGGCAACAATGGCGAAACTCTTTTCCTGAAGTTGAGCTTTGAGTTCATCAATCTTTTCTATCAAAGGGTTTCTATGTTCCATTGAATTAGTTCTAGCTTCTTTCACAGAGTCACTTAGTTCTATGTGATGCTTTCTCAAAGACTCATTTTCCTTTAGTAATTTACCCACATAAATTGACAATTCATTATTTCTTGTTATAGTAGCATCAATGTCTTGTGTATTCATGACTAAATTACTTTTCACATTCAAGACAGAAATATGTTTCTTCAGCTTGTAAATGGTTGAGTCCTTGTCTTGAAGCTGAGCTTTTAACGTGTTAATTTCAAAAAGTTCACGGAATTCAGAAAGTTCCGGATTTTTACATGGTTTGTTAAGTTAAAAACTTTCTTCTTTACTCTGTATCGCAATTTCAAGTGAAATGCAATGTTTTTCAAGATTTGAGAATTTGTTTGAAAGTTCATCAAAAGCCTTTTTATCAACCATATCTTTTGTTTTGAAACACTTAATCTCAGACTCAGCCTCAGTTACAAAAGATTTATCAAAGTCATGTTCAGCATCATGATCAGTTTGTTTAAGTACTTTAGCAGATGCACTGTGTTGAACAGTAAAGGGTACCTCGTTACATGACTCCTGTTCAATTTCTGGTCTGATATCTGCATCCACATCATGTGTAACAAGAGTCACTGAACCGCTGGCTGTTTCAAGCTTATTTGTCTCTGAGCCTCTGTATTCAGTGTCAACTGATCCATCATCCGATGCCTTACTGGTCTCAATACTACAATCTATTGATTGTACCCGACATTCATTCACCTTTCTGATCACAGCATCCACTTCTTGTGTGCCAGGAGTTACTGAGCAGCTGGTTACATCATTCTTTGTTGTTTCTGATATTCTGCATTCAGCAACACCCGACCTTTCTAATACATTACCCGACTTATCACAAATATCTCTCAACTGTACCCGACTCTCATCTACTTTATCATCTTTCTGAGTAACTTCCTCAATATACTTCACCACATTATTCATGAGATGGATCAGTGTCTCTGTGAACGCGCTAATTTCCATTCCAGTGTGTCTCTTGAAGGACATTTCAGTCATGTCTTGATCATAATCTGATGAGAATTCCCTTCTAAAGAATGACTGAAAGTGCTTGTAGATCACTTGAAGTGCATTACTGGAACTATCCTTATGAACCTTCTCTTTGTCAATTTGTAGCTCCAATTGCTCAAGGTTTAACAGCAACGTTTCTGTTAATGTGGATAAGTCCTGACGGAAAAGGGCAATACATGTTCGTTCCATTGTTGTGGGTAGAAGTAACATGAGGTGAGAGTGAAGTTGTTGATAAGGTTCAATACTGCTTTCCTTTTGCATGGCATTCTGTAGCCTGAACAGGTGCAAATCTTTCTCATTGGACTCGGAGCATGAAGAACTCAAATCATCATTGATTAATTCAAGCATCTTTAATCGCTCAGTGAAGCATACATTATCATTATTGTCCACAACATCATACAATTTAAGCACTTCTGAAATCACAGGGTCAGTAGAGTAAGACATGATGTGGTAGAATGCACGGGATTTTACAAGTCTATGATTTAAACCGAGAAATAGAATCTTTCGCGGGATTTTACTAAAATCAAGACCAAACCGTATTACAATGACCAATGGAATGTGTTAAGATGACAGATGGATCGACACAATGATAGACAATTGTGTGTTGGGTCTTATGATTGTTTGTGGGATTAGCAGAGATGTTGTTTGGTTGTGATTTGGGTTGGTTGTTGCACGATTTTTATGGAGAAATTTAGGTCTAAAAACTTAAAAGGTCAATAACTTCCTTTCGGAGAGGATTTGGGCCTCGTAAAATTCGTTTCACGACATCGTTGTGAAACCTCACAATATTCAGCCTCTTCTTAAGACAAATCGCTACAGAACCAATAATTAACCAAGTCGCTAAGTGCCAAGTCGCTATAGTCCCAAGTCGCTATATAACAACTCGCTACAATCCAAGTCGCTAGCAAAATTTTGACAGCAAGTCGCTAAGCACCAAGTCGCTAATTTGTCAAGTCGCTAAATAGCAACTCGCTAGATACCAACTCGCTAACACCAAGGCCTTGTTTGTTTTTTCAAAGAAGCTCTTCTATGCCTCTTTTGTCTGCAGGCGCGCAGACGTATTCCTTGAAGACCGTTTGTTTTTTTTCAGACATAAGAGGCTAAAATCTCTTATTTCCTCTTCTACCATGCAGACATAATTTATCTCTTCTTTTACTCTTCTTACCTCTTCTCACAACCCCTACATCTCTTTCTCAATATCTTACATCTCTTTTACGTTTCGTCCGTCTTTTTACGTTTTCGTCCGTTTTTTTACGTTTTCGCCCGTTTTTTACGTTTTCGCCCGTTTTTTTACGTTTTCGCCTTTTTTTACGTTTTCGTCCGTTTTTTACGTTTTCGTCCGTTTTCTTATATATTCGTCCGTTTTTTTACGTTTTCATCCGTTTTTTTACGTTTTCGCCACTTTTTTTACGTTTTCGCCCTTTTTTTACGTTTTCGTCTGTTTTTTTACTTTTTCGTCCGTTTCTTATGTTTTCGTCCGTTTTTTACGTTTTCGTCCGTTTTCTTACAATTTCGCCTGTTTTCTTAAGTTTTAGTCCGCTTTATTACGTTTATGTTCGTTTTTCATGTTTTCGTCCGTTTTTTAATGTTTTCGTATGTTTTCGTCTGTTTTTACGTGTTCATCATTTTTTTACGTTTTCGTCCGTTTTTTTACGTTTCGTCCCTTTTCTTACGTTTTTAACCGTTTTCGTCCGTTTTCACTTTTCACCTTCTTTTTCTTTACGTTTTCATCTATTTTTTTACGTTTTCGATCATATTTTTACGTTTTCGTCCGTTTTCGCCCATTTTCGTCCCATTACGTTTTCGGTCATTTTTTTACGTTTTCGTCAGTTTTCTTACGTTTTCGTCCATTTCTTTACGTTTTCGCCAAATTTTTTTACTTTTCATCCTTTTTTACGTTTTCGTCCATTTTTACGTTTTCATCCGTTTTTTACGCTTTCGTTCGTTTTTTACGTTTTAATCCGTTTTTTATATTTTCATGTGTTTATTTTACTTTTTCCTCCATTTTCATATGATTTTATAAGTTTTTTGTACGTTATTTTATCTTACCTAACAAAACGTAAGATAATGTAAGAAAATGAATGAAAACGAAAGAAAACAGATGAAAACACAAAAAAAACAGACGAAAACGTAAAAAAACGGTCAAAAATGTAAAAAAAGGCGAAAACGTAAAAAAAGACGAAAGCGTAAAAAACGGTCAAAAACTTAAAAAACAGACGAAAACGTAAGAAGATTAAAACGGACGAAAACGTAAAAAAAAGAAGAAACGTAAGAAAAAGGATGGAAACGTAAAAAAAACAGCCGAAAACGTAAAAACATACGAAAACGTAAAAAAAAGATGTAAGCGTAAAAAAACAGACGAAAACGTAAAAAACCGGACGAAAACGTAAGAAAATGGACTAAAATGTAAAAAAATGACAAAAACATTAAAAAAACAGACGAAAACATAGAAAATGGAGGAAAATGTAAAAAATAGACGAAAATGTAAAAAAACTAGTGAAAAAGAAAAAGGAAAAAAAAGGTTACTTTAATAGCACAAAAAATACTAGTGAAAAAGAAAAAAGAAGAAAAAGAAGAAAAATGAAAGAAGTACCTCAATAGCACAAAAAACAAACGGTCTTCTTGTTGCAGATGAAGAGCTTAAATGTTCCTCTTCTTTTGCAGACATGGTTTGCAGATGAAGAGGTAAAAACTCTGAAAAAATAAACGACACTCAAGTCGCTAACAATATAAAGTACAAGTCGCTAACTTACACCAAGTCGCTACGTGTAGTGGAGAATCCACTACGTGTACTTTTTGTCGGCTTGTCTCAATAGACAAGTCGCTAGGACCAAATCGCTACCAAATAACACTCCAACTCGCTAACTTTTTATGAACCAAGTCGCTATGATGAATATCACACCGAGAACCAAGTCGCTAGCAAGAAAAATCACATAAACACCACTTTTCAATCCAAAAACAACTCAACCACGATGATTCAAGCCTTCAAAGTCAAAACCTAAACACTTGTGATGATTCTAAACACAAAAGTACTATCAAAATCCAAACTTTAACACTAGAAATCAACCAAATGATGCAAAAACCACTAAACTTTTTCAAACTCAAAAACCACCTAAAAACCACTAGAAATCCAAAGATATGTAAGAGATGATCTAACCATGGCTCTGATACCAATTGTAAGATATTGGATTTCACATACACATCAAACCATAACACAAAGTAGGCGAACAAGAGTTTTTAGAGAGAGAAAGTTAGAGGTTTAGAGAACTTTAGTGAGAGAAAGAAAAATCTTATTATGAGCTCCAACTCTCTACCTTGGAAGGTAGAGAGTATTTATAGTCTTACAATAAAACGCCACACAACGGGCTGTGGATCAGGCATACAGTGGGTAAAGACCCGTCCGTCCTCCACGGTGTTACTAAACTAAATACTACTTAACATAAGAGAACTACGACTATGAGCTTTCTAACGATTACATATACTTGAGGTGACCGACTCTTTAATACCTGGAATTTCTAATTCCTAACATAAAGAAGCACTAATAGATGATTCTTATAAGGCTGCAGTTGAAGAAAAGGAGAAGGAAGTCGTACAGGCAACCACTGCCAGTGTTGCTGCATCCACTTCTAGTTTTGCAGTAACCACTGCTGCAACCAATGCTGATATTATTCCAATGCAGAGGCAAACACTTCTACAATTATAACCACGGAAATAACACCAACACCAAAACCAAAAGAGGCTGAGAATGAGATTGCCATACAATTGCTCAAGCTAAAGAGTCTAAACATTGGTGAACCTGTGCAGAAAGTTGTAGTTGCGGAACCTGATATTGGAAAGGGTAAAGGGATTGCAGAGCCAACTTTGGTGTTTGAAAGTACAGAGGAGCAGATAACTTTTGATGAATAATTTGCTAAAAGATTAAATATGGAAGTAACTGCTAAAGAAATTGCTAAAGAAAAGCAAAGGGCAAAGCAGGAAGAAGCCTCTAAACAAGCTATAGAAGAGTGGAAAATCGATCAGATGTATTTTACCCTACATAATTACGAAAAGTAGTTCAGTTTACTCGTAATGATTAACTTAGCTTCATAATCCTAAAAAGGGTCAACAAAAACCAAAAAATAATTCAGCCCATAGAAGGAATCTATACCAACGTCGTAAACAATTGCATAGATGATGCATATAAACCACTCCTTATTAGTCTACAAATTGCCACTAATTTTTTTAATGAACCAACTAATGTTACATACATAACTAACGACATCTAAGGTATTATACCCTACATAATTACGAAACAGACAGACATAAAAAAAGCAATGGATTATAAAATGGAATGAACACGTATCTAACATAGGTATAAATCGAATAGCAACAACGATTTATTATAACATAGAACCAATTGGAAATAAATCATATGTAATAAACAACGAGAAGAATATTTACGTACCATATTTGGCAACATTTTTTAAAAAAAGCTTGATCAATCGAATGTGGTTTGCAATCAACACTGTAGATTTCTAGACGGTGACATAACTGACGTTACAAGGAAGAGAGGGGCTGACGAAGAAGACGGTTTGATTTGTGAAAACAGTAATTAATAACGCTTTTGTGCGAGAAGGAAAAACAGAGAAAAACGGTAACTATGGATGTTTTTGTGCCAGTGGGTATTGGAATTTGAATAGAAATTGTACTTTGACTATTCAAAATGTGTACTTTCTATGTAATGTAAAATAACGAAAGAACCCTTTTTAAAATATACGGTTGCCCAGCGAGTTTTTCGTTGCCCAAAAAACACTACCTTACACATACGGGACACTTGTCACAATGTCGATGAGTTTCCCAATGACAGCGGTTGCCCTCGGTCCATTTTCAAATTAAAAATAAAAGTGGTCCGGAAAGTGACTAGCCTCAGGGCGCGCGGTTTATTTGCATCATTTTCCCTATCTAAAAACATCTCCGAAGATAAATCACTTACTTTTCGTGTGGCACAGATACCGTTACGACCACATCTTCTATTAGGTTCAACAACGTCACAGGTATATTTTCTATTACATTGTGAAATTTTCACAAAACAATTCTTTTACCTTTATATGATTATTTACACAATACTTGTCATCTATGCGCAGTTAATGTTTCAAGGCGAATGTGAAGGGTGGATAAAAAACAAAGACATATACAAAATTTATGATTGACAAGCAGGAACTTCGTCCTCTTCATTGGGATCTTTCCACATTGAATCTTATCCAGCTAAACATTCGTGTCATCGATTGGAATAATTCCACCCGGTAGAATATTGTAATTTTCATTTGCTAATATTGATACACGATGTTTATGATATTGCCCTGTTCTCATCTTCCCCTTGAATTCCTTTCGTTGTTACAACGGTCTAGCAATACGTCTGGTGCAGACCTTTGCACAAAGACTCTTGAAACAGCAAAAGGAATTTGAGGAGGCGATTAGACGGGTCCCACTATCCTGAACATCGCGTATTAACATAACCGACTGATGATTGGGATATACTTCCAAGTGAAAAGATTCGACTCGATGACACGACGGTATTTAGATATGGAACAAAAGAAACCTTCATAGAGAACAGGTTGTCCGGAGCAATGCTTAGCCGGATCGAGTAACTGAATTAATATTGAAAGTTAAGCCTTAAATAAGTTCAAATCTTGAGCATATGTAGTTTCACTATAGAGATATGTATGTATCGAAAGCTCCTGCCGCGGAGCGGCGGGTATTAAACACTTGTTACTACAATTGTAAAAAGAAACAAAACATGGAAGCATTATCAAAAAGCATTCAATATCTAAGAGCACATGATATGGTGTTGTCGAATAACACGTTATTGGTATGTCACATCAGAGCCACATCAACGCCTTTCAGTAATACACCAATAACTAAAACACCTCTCCTTCATAACAAACCACTACATATCTTCTTGTTGTTGTCGTTCTAGGTTTCGTTGCCAAAGATGATCAACAAGATCATGTCGAAGGTTGGTATGCACGTCCTTGTCACGTATTTTCTTTCGTTTCTTTGCATGTCGATCGCATCTTTCGATCCATGTTTCTTGTATATTTGTGGTCATCCTAACATATATTTCGTTAAATCACTTATTTGAAAATCTTGGTCTTGTGGATCATGTTATGCAATATGATGCAACAATACATAATCCTCATATTTGGTCACCTGGTAAGCACGTGTGGGTTGTGCTATAATCCCCTAACGATCCTGAAGAACACCAAAAGCCCATTCCACATCTTTCCTTGCACCTTTCTTGAGCCCTCTTAAAATTTATATCAACATGGTTTCGGGCGATTTTATATGATTTGACAAAAGTAGCCTACGTGGGATAAATACCATCTATTAGGTAATATCCTTTGGTGTATGTGTGACCATTCATCGTGAATGGGGCCTTGGGAGCGCGATCGTCAATGTGTCCATCAAAAAAATTCGACCGATATAGAACATTTAGGTCGTTATTTGCACCCACTATACCAAAAAATGCATGTCAAATCCACAATTCTTGAGATGCAACTGCTTCAGGCATTATTGTCGGATGCATGTGATCCCCCCGCTAGAATTGCGGTTTCAAAGCTTTTGAACATTTGGCTCATTCCCAATGCATACAATCTATACTACCAAGCATACGTGGGAATTGAACCTATGATAGTTTTCGTGTTTTTCATATAGCCTCATAGTATCACTCAGGGAGGGTTTTCTTAAATACTCCTCTAAGTATCACTCAGGGAGCGTTTTCTTAAATACGTGGATGCTACTACTTCTATTGGGGTTAATCCAATTGAGCATCTTAAGGTGCCGCAGTCACAGAAGGAGCTAGAGGAGATGCTTACTGCTATTGGTTATTATTCGAAACCTCCTCATGATACGAGTGGTCCTATGGATTCTTATGTTAATGGCCTTAATACTGCTAATGATACGGTTGATCAAGGGGCTGTTGGTATTGATAAGGTTGGTGCTTTGAAACAACCTTCTTCATCGTATGCTGGTGTTACTTCTACTGAACCAAAGAAACACACATCTAACTTTCGTAGGTTGGAATGTAGTAAGAAAGCAAATGGTGTGGATCTTTCTGTCCCGATGAAAGTGGTTGAAGAGGTGAACACTAGGTTTTAGAATACTTTGTATGGGTATTTCCTTGGTCAACGCCTTGCTTTTCCTGTTGTTGATTACTTTTTACGCAATGCGTGGGCTAAGTTTGGTATACAAAAGGTAATGATGAATGCAAAGGGGTTCTTATTTTTTAAGTTTAATTCGAAGAAAGGTGTTGATGATGTTATTGAAAACGGTCCTTGGTTGATTAGAAATGTACCTATTATTCTTAAACCATGGACATTGAACACCAACTTACTTAAAGAGGATTTGACCAACATCCCGGTGTGGGTTAAATTCCATGATGTTCCTCTTGCTATATTTTCTGATGATGGCCTTAGTCTCCTTGCCACATTGATAGGCACGCCCAAAAGGTTAGATGCTTTCACTAGCCAAATGTGCAAGGACTCGTGGGGCCGTAGTAGTTTTGCTAGATGCATGATTGAAGTGAAGTCGGATGAGGTACTTAGGGACAGCCTTACTGTTGAGATACCGTTACTTGATAGGTCGGGTTCGACTATCGAGACAATACGGGTTGAATATGAGTGGAAACCACCGCATTGTGATAAATGTAAGATTTTTGGTCATACTCCTACTGATTGTCCTAAAGTTGTTGAACCTCCTGCTCAGCCTACTAAACGTACTAATGATGGTTTCAAGACGGTTAATAACAAGAAGAAGGGAAAGCAAGGTGGGTCTTCTATTCCGGGTCAAGGAGGGTTTTTTAAACCTGTTGTGGGTAAGCAGTTTCAATATCAACCCAAAAAGACTCCTCCTGAACCTAAGAAAGTGGAAGTCACTAAGAAGAATGTTTCTGATGTGGCTAGTTCGAGTGGAACAAAGATCGCTACATCTAACCAGTTTGATGCTCTTAATATGGAACATACGGATGCGTCTGGTACTCCTTCTAATGACACTAACAAGGATGTGGATTCTGGTCGTACAATGAAAGTTAATGAAGATAAGTCTACTAAGACAGGTACTGCATCACAAGAACCCCTTGTGAGTGATTTGAAAGAGATGGAGTCGGGAGTGGCTCCTAAAACTAGTGATTCTTGTATACCGCCTGCCTCTTCTACTAAGAGAGTTAACCCTTTTTCTAAAGTGGGAGAGATCGAGGTGTCTGATTCTGAAGATGAGGTGGTTGCTAACCCATTTGATGAGTCTGCTAATATATTTGGTGGTGGCCAAGAGTTTGAAGATGAGTATGATGACTATGACTTCGATGACTATGCGAAACAGGTTAGTGATCTTCCAGGGAATTTGGATGCCTTTAATGCCATGTATGGCACAAAGTTTCAAGGTCCTAGGAAGTAATTTTATTTCGTTATTTCCTATGTTATCATTTGAGTAATGGTTTATTTTCTTGTTTAGAAAATTGGAAGTATCTTGTTATGTAAGCTTTATGCCTATGTAACGGGCTGAGATATGGGATTTCACTCATATCCATTGTATTTAAACGTTTATTTGGTTAATATATTTACCAGGGTGCAGGATTACTCCCCTTTACCTAAAAAAAGTATAAATCCCATATACATTTGGTAAAATGATCTAAACTATCACGACTACAACGTTCGCCAATTTGTAAATATTCATTGAAAGCATCGGGTGTTGTCTCGTACGCCATTTGGCGTATAGCGGCCGTGCATTTAATTATAGGGAGGATACTCATTTTACCAATACAATCTGGCTATGATCTAAGAAATTTAAAGTGCTCGGGAATAGGATGAACGTTATAGTTAATTATACCTTGGACTACTTTTAAAAATAGTCGTTGAATCATCCGGTACCGGCGCTTGAAATTCCACTAGGGATATTTTAGATTATCTCCAAAATAATCATTAAGAAGACGTTGTTCGGCGGCTGCATATTCTCGGGGTATGTAAGTCCGGCTGTGTGAATTACTTGATGCATCATCGTCAAAGGCTAGAAAATCTTCGTGCATATCGTATAAACGTAATAATTTTTCGGCTCGAGTATAAATATGGAAGAATGGATAAATGTAAATGAAAGAGTATAAATGTTGTGATTTGGTTGGATTGTTTGAAAATTATTTGTGTTAAAATGGGTATATATAGTTGAAAGTGAGTGTATTTTTTTTAATTTTGCCCGTTGCTAAATTTGACTGTTGCATAAAAAAAAATAATAATAAATAAATAATTGCACAATCTTTACTTTGGCGTAAGCCAATTCACTGGCTCAAATTCCTTTAGCTCACATTTGGCGTATTGCCCGGTATGTAATTTGGCGCGTCATCAGTTCAAAAATGGTGCGTTTGGCGTGTTATTAAACCCGATACCATGTGATCTAATGGGTTAAACTGTTAAAGGGTACAACGTGAAAGCTTTCTATGCTAGGAAATGACGAAGATACATACACTTAGGATTTCTTTTTATCCTCACCGATGTGGTGGGGTTTCTTTATTATTTGTTAACGAGGTTGACTATATAAATTTATCTCATAGTTGAACTTTGGGATACATTCTAGTTAAAATTATTTGGATGGTTGAAGGGCCTAGCACCCGCTAGCTACCCTATCACCTCTGCTTATGATGTACAACAACAATGTCCAATCTCGATGTATCAGGGGTTAATTCAAAACATGTAAAAAGGTTATTCGGTTAATAAACAACAAAAATCTTTACACATGATGCGATACTTGATTAAATAAATTAGATGAAAATTACTTCTACCCCGTTCATCCGAAATAAGAACAAAAAATTTATGCCCTCTTAAGATGGAAAAATAAATAAATAAATAAATAAATAAAGGCGGGTTAACTTAAAAAATAATGCCTTTTGTTAATGTTAACATATTCTATTAGTTAAGAACATAAAATAAGTAAGAGCAATGCTAATGAAACCACGATAATTTGTGGTCACTTCTGCCACTTCAGCTTTTTTTCTCCCCAACTACACACAAACTATAAAGCAATGATGATCTTAACTTTTTTTTCTTTATATTTCAAACATTTTCAAACAGCTAGAAATGACTAAAATTCAAAAAGCACCCCTATAAATACCCACATATTCATTCATTCTTCCAATATTCAATATTTTATACTCTTTTGACTTCTAATTTATGACTTGTTCTCTCTCACATACGGTCGAATAATTCAAAGCGTATATTCAGAGACAATGTAACGAAGACGATGCGACATGTCAGGAAGATATTGTCGGCGTTATAAAACTGTTTGAGCAAGTAAGGGCGGCAAAAGAAGATTTGAGAAAACAATATTGAGAATGCAAAGACATTTCGCCGGAAAGACGTGCTCTGATTGAAAAAATTTTGGACGATATAGGCTGAAAAGATTATGAGGTTAAGAGCACATTGTGGAAACGTGTGTCAGAATCCAAGATAATATCAGTCACAAAATCCGTTGGACGCACAATGAAAGCAAATAGGATGATCTGTGTTTTCCTATCGTATCGTAATTTGTATTTTTATTTCAATGTTGTAATTTTTTGTCGTATTTTACCACGGGTTTTTTTTAGGATATTTATAATGAGCCAAATGAAATCACGGAGGAAATGACGGAGGAAATGATCTTTATCCTTTATTTCATTTAGCTTCATTATAAATATCCTCAAAAAAATTACGTGACTTTTCAATATCGTTTTTTATGTATTGCAGTTTTATTTTTATTTGAATAAAATATGTTTGTTTTAAATTAAAAATGAAATAAAAGTAAATTAATAAATAAATATGTCGTTTTTTTTTTTTTGTTTTTTTAAACTCGGTCTACTACCGGACCACAACAATCAAAAAATAGGGTGAACTTCATTCCAATTCGGTGATGCTAGTGGGTGGGACGCGGTCCCCTATTCGGTCGGTGTAGGGGAACCGGTCCCATTAACAACAACCTGATAATCTATATTCCTAAGGGAGATAACTTCTCGCAACATAATATAAGTTGCACAATCCACAAGGCAAAACATTGATGCAATTACATAGACACTCTAATGGCATCATTTTAGCATACACAACAGGGTTGTTGTTCATCAAAGCATCTATCTTCTGGTAAAAATCACTTTAATCAATATTTAGGCAGTCAGACAGACTTATTTTAGTCTAAGTACTTCAAGATACTAGTTCCTGATTACAATTGAGACCGCAGATCAATGGTCAAAAAATAAACATCTCAAACATAACATAATAAGTATTTTGAGATAGTTATAGCAAAAGTTCAGTTTTCACTGTTCAAAAACAAAAGCACTAAGTTTACCAGTTACCACAACCATCAAAAACTCAGGCACAAACAAAAGCACCGAGGCTTTGCTTGGCAATGTCTACTAATTATTTACATACTACATGGGGGATGATAGACCAACAAAAACCCCATATATTTCGACCATAACTTAAAAGTCTTAATAACCAAGTACCATCAAAATACCCAAAAAGTTTTAAGGCTCAAAAACGCCATCACACCAACCTAGCAATAGAACATAACGTTCTTCACATTCTCATGAATAACAGGAAGAGGACGCACTTCAGCCACACGATAGTAAAATTTTATTCTAAATATTACTACTGGGTATTATATTTTACTTTAGACAACAGAAAGTTAAAAGTAAAAATATTGAGTCCTAGTTAGAATTGAGACTGCAGCATCATAATCTTAGGCACAAATAATAAACATCTCATGGTTCAAAAATTAGCATCATGCTCATGACAAGCATGGCATATAAATATACGTTTACCACCATAACTTAACCATCAAAAACTCAGGCACAAACCAAAGCACTAAGGCTTTGCTTGGCAATGTCTACTAATTATTTACATACTACATGGGGGATGATAGACCAACCAAAACCCCATATACTTAAACCATAACTTAAAGTCTGAATAACCCGTGGAAGACGGCATTGGGCGTTACTTTCTTTTAAAGTCTGAATAACCAAGTACCATCAATATACCCCAAAAGTTTTAAGGCTCAAAACGCCATCACACCAACCTAGCAGTAGATCTCATACCTCTGAACCACCAACTGTGTATGGTGCACAAACTCCGGTGGAACAGCTTGCTTGTTGAAAGGGAGGATAGTGAGCTGCAACATATATACATTGATCAATCAATCACGCTATGCATACTTTAATTTATTTTTCAAAAAGATTAAATGATAGCATCAAAAAGATGAAATGCAACATATATACATTGATCAATCAATCACACATATATACCTGCAGGTTGCTGTAAGAAGCTGTTGCTTTGAACTTCACTACAATGGGGGAAAAGCTTGACACATTAACAGCTCCAGGCAAACAAAACTTGATTGAGCCACTGCAATATCAAATTTAAATAAATTAAACATTACTATAAAACAAATAAATA
The DNA here is from genome assembly GCA_019973895.1 of Chrysanthemum seticuspe. Classification (NCBI taxonomy): domain Eukaryota; kingdom Viridiplantae; phylum Streptophyta; class Magnoliopsida; order Asterales; family Asteraceae; genus Chrysanthemum; species Chrysanthemum seticuspe. Next base: position 271,246,832 of record BPTQ01000001.1, read on the forward strand.
GAGAATTTAAAAATCAACCATTGACTTACTTTCGATCTGAGTCATCAGTGGCTAGGATAGACCAATGTACCCTGGATAGATCGTTGGTCTTTCCTGGGTCATACCAGCACCTGAAAATAATACAATACTGATTGATAAATTCTAATTTAGAACAAGTTATTCAGCTCATCAGTAGGCAGAACTTTACCTCCCTACTTCAGTGACGGGCTTATCGATTGGTGCCTCTCCAGTCGTGATAGGGATCGAAATGTGGACATTTTCCAAGTTAAACAGGCTGAAAGCATTAAACTTTATCATGACTTCTGTTTGTTCTCCTACAGCGGAGGTCTCACAGTTGACTAGAAAAACCATAAAAAACTTTGGGTTAAAATCAACATAAAATTTATCCCAGAATGGCACATAAGATGATACTTACTCTTGATTGGAACATTGGACTCGTCTTTAGAGTTCAAAGTCCCCTGCACAGCGGAGGTCTCACAGTTGACTAGAAAAAACATAAAAAACTTTGGGTTAAAATCAACATAAAATTTATCCCAGAATGGCACATAAGATGATACTTACTCTTGATTGGAACATTGGACTCGTCTTTAGAGTTCAAAGTGCCCTGCACAGCGGAGGTCTCACAGTTGACTAGAAAAAACATAAAAAACTTTGGGTTAAAATCAACATAAAATTTATCCCAGAATGGCACATAAGATGATACTTACTCTTGATTGGAACATTGGACTCGTCTTTAGAATTCAAAGTCCCCTGCACAGCGGAGGTCTCACAGTTGACTAGAAAAAACATAAAAAATTTTGGGTTAAAATCAACATAAAATTTATCCCAGAATGGCACATAAGATGATACTTACTCTTGATTGGAACATTGGACTCGTCTTTAGAGTTCAAAGTCCAGTGCAGGGGACGAGCTTGGCCAGCGGGAAATGGCTTGCCACCTTTCATTCCTAGAATATTTTTCGTAAAAAAGATTCCTCTGTCAATAGTAGTATCAGGCGAAAATTTCATTTCAGGAGTACCCCGGTTCTCAGTCTGCACATAAATCAGATACAAAATATTACCAAGAAGGACTAGTGGACAAAAATTATGAAGGTGTTAGGCATCAAGCATATGATTGACAAAGTTGGTTATCAGATTGTGTTTTGCAAAGAATAGGACAGTTGCCGGGCTACAGTGAGGTTCATGTGCGCTTTTAATCAAGAGAAAATGTCATGTAGAGTTAGTTGCTAATATGATATGTTACCAAAGATCTTTCAGTATATAACTCTTTTAGGAGCTTCACAAGATAAAATTAATAAGCACTTTGACAGTTTGACTGGACTATGTTCGTGTCCCCCATACGTACATAACAAGGTATACAATCTCATGTGACTGATATAGGTCCAAAGAAGACAAACATTGGACACATCAGGTGACGTTACAATAGCTGGCATTAAGCTGAAAGATGCATTCACACTGGTGCCTGTCTTAGAGTTTCATTGTAAAAATATGGGTCAGGGTATGTCAATGAGAATAAAAAACAAAGGGTCAATAACAGTAACATATACTATCTATTTTCGGCTATCCATACAGGCATATCGTCAATTACAGCAGAACACATAAGCAAAATTAAAATACTACTATATAGCCATTAGTGTTTATTTAAGTGATCGGTGTTTTTTACTCTAGTTTTTAATACTTCTACTCAAGTGGCAGTGCAACCTATCCAGTAATGATGCATACTGTTTCACATATTAGCAACCATGTTTATTAAAAGGTGTTTGAACAACCATCATCAATGATAGTCTTAAGTCCTTAAATATGTATCTTGTTGACGCGCTTCGGCGCTTCCTATTGAGTGACTAGTTACTACACTTGTACACTTCTTATCGACTAACCATGTTCAATGCTATAAAGCATCCCTTTAGATATGGGGAAAAAACCATTGAGCCATGTACTTGCACTTCTACAAGTAATTCAAAGTTACTGAACAGCATTCACTGACTACAATCATCTGATAAACAGCCTCATATTATTTACATGTTTGCATACATAATATATAGAAACCAATAGACATATAATATACACTACTATGAATGCAGATGCACAAACAGAGCTATGACCTATCGGATACATACCTTAATTTTAAATTTCCCATCTTCCGGGTTAGCAACTGTTAACTCTAACAGTCCCTTCAGATTAAACCTTTGAACTCCTTTTGTACCGAGTTTCACAGTAAGAGATTCCTTTGAGATAAAGGTTAGTGGAGCACTAACAGCAGCTGCACATAATATGATTCAAATACGAATGTCAATAATTGGCAAAATCATTATTCATTAAGAGCACAAATAGAATAAGCAATGGAACACATCTTTATACCCAAACACTCCTTAAATAAATGAAGTAAATATACAGGGGATTTATGATGAAGAATATTCAAATTTTTGTTAAAAAACAACAATCAAACAAAACACCCCTAAATCATGATAAACCCTTTGATTTAGATTTTGAATTCAGACCCAAACACCCCCGAAACATATTTCGATTAATAAAATTTATACAAGAAGAAGAATCACATATATGGAATATAACCAAACACCCCCTAAACATATTTTGATTAATAAAATTTATACAAGAAGAAGAATCACATATATATGGAATATAACCAAACACCCCCTTAACAAATGTAGCAAAGAGACAAGGATTTTGTATGAAGAATGATCAGATTTTGTAAGAAAACAGAACTCCCCTGAATCCTGATAACGACATAAACAACCCGTAAATTTTTTTGACTTGAAAATTTAGTTTAGAAAAGTAAACATTATCCAAAATCACAAATATATAAAAATAATCTTGATTTCTCTGCATTTACATAGCTTTATAACCAAGTGATAACTTCTCTCATTTCTCTGCACTACTGTTTTCAAAACCACAAAAATCCTGTGAATGGTAACAGAAATAATCACTCAGACAGTAACTCATATTTGACCACGAGTCCTTAAAATTTCTCATTGACTTTTAATAAAACTATACCAGAAATCTTAACCACTTTTCGCTCAAAAGGAACACAACATGTTTCAATATAAATAAAACTCAGTCACACGCTAAATCATGTCTCACCATAAGTCCTTAGAATAAATAACAAAAAATATTGACTTTTCATAAATTTGCTTTTCTTTTTCATCAAACATATTAATAAAGGGGTTAACTAAACCAGTTATTTAAGCACCTTTAGCCTCTTTTTCTTAACTAATGACTCACCGGCTTTGTCTTTATCATCGGTAGCTTCAGACTTTCCCTTCTTAGACTTCCCCTTTTTACCTGTTAAAAACAATAAACAAAACAGCAAGTGTTAAACTATAGTGAAACTCTCAAATACAACTGTTATTGATCAGTGGGAATATGATTAAGAGCACAAATACAAGTAATTGTTTGGCATTACATTTTTCTTCTGATGTACTACTGGCTGTAAATTAATGTGTGTTATGTACTTATGTGTTTTCCAAATTCCGATTTTTTTTTTCCTAGAATCACCTGTAAACTGACACCCCCCCCCCATATGAATAACATATATGGAAAATGATCTTTTCACAAGAAGATAAATCATATACTCCTAAGAGTGAATTAACCATGGAGCGCAAACTTATACCCAAACACCACCTAGGCAAATAAGTCGAGACACGTATTTGATCAATAGATATGAACGAAAATCATAATACACATTCCTTATACCCAAACATTCCCAAAACAAATATAGTTGTGACACATTTATAGACCAATAGACAATTATACATACACAAGAAGAAGAATCGAATAGTACTCTTAAGAAGAAATTAAGCAGGGAACACATATTTATACCCAAACACCCCCTAAGGAAGTGAAGTTATGACATGTATTTGACCAATAGACAAGAATGAAGGATCATAGAACACATTCCTTATACAAAACACCGGTAAACAAATAAAATTAAGACACATTTTGAACACATTCCTTATCCAAGAGGAAGAATCGTAAATTCTTGAAAATTAATTGACCATGATACACATTTTTATACTAAAATAACCCTGAGCAAATTAGTTAAGACGCATATTTAATCAATGAACTAGACGGAACAGTCATAGTACTTATTCCTTATACCCTGCCACCGGTAAAACAATCATAGTTAAGACACGTTTTATAGACCAATAAACAATTATAAAATAATTTATATATACAAGATTCAAATGCTCCTAAGGATGAATTAGCTATGGAACACATTTACCTATTTATCAGACTTAATGAGCGTATGTAAATTTGGAAAAGCTCATAAGCCTATTTGTTTCGGCTTATAAGCTTATCAAGTTGAGCTTATGACTTAAACATGTCATAAGCTTAACTTAAAAAGCTCATAAGTCGAGAAAAGTGGGCTTATGAGTTTTCAAAAGTGATATAAGCTCGATTGTAAGCCTACTAAATAAGCTAACACAAACACCTCCTATATAAATAAGCTTTTTAAAAGAGTAGCATCTTTTAATACACACATTAAGCCCTCCAAATTGGAAGATAGAATGAAAATCAATACAGCAAGACAAAGATTCATAGTCTACTCCTATAAACACCCCCATAAACAAATAAAGCAAACAAGAAAAAGCACATTCAAATCTTGTTTAAAAACAAGAAGCAAACAAATCCCCCCAAAAAAACTTTGAGGACAGTTGGAAAAAAGGAAGCAAATCCTAAAAATTGAGTTTTCCATGAAACACCCAAGATTTGGACACTCTCTTTTATAAAACTTTTTTCAGATCTGTGTTATGAAAAACTCCAAAAACCCCCAAAATTTGTGTATCAAAAATCATCATCTAAAAGATATGAAAGAGAATAATGTTCTTGTTTAGCTTATCAAAGTTTTCATCATGGTTAACCTTTTAAACAACTTTAGTTCATGGCACATTTATACAAGCAAGCATGAAAGAAACTCTGATACCTTTTTTTAACTCATAAAATACTAGGTAGTAGACTAGTTTTTTCAAACCAAAGTTAACCAACTTTTTACTGTTGCTTTTTTTATACACACACAAATAAAATTTGTACTTTACACACCTATTTTCAAGTGTCGCACAGTAAAAAAAAAAAAAAAAAAAAAAAAAAAAAAAAAGATGACAAGATAAAATACACTTATCCTTCTACTGTATTTGTTACACAGTAAAACACTCACTAGTATCTCACTTTAACCACTGAAGCACTTCTAGCCATTTTTTAATTCGAAAACCACATATAGTTGTATGCCCCACAGAAAATAAAAATAAGTGGTTTAGTAGCTTTTTTTCAAAACACAATAAGCCCTTTAAAATAGAGATAGAATGATAATTTATACAAGAATAAAAACCATAGTCTATTCCTATCAAATTAGTATATAAGCTTATACAATCTCAAAAAGTTATGAGCCCCATATAAGGGCGTGTTTGTGTTAGCTTGATTATTGGGCGTATGAGCTTATGTAACTTTTGAAAAGCTCATAAGCCTACCTTTTTCGACTTATAAGCTAATCAAATTGAGCTTACGACCTTAAATAAGCCATGAGCTCAACTTAATAAGCTTACAAGCCGAGAAAAGTGGGCTTATGAGTGTTTCAGAAGTTACATTAGCTCATAAGCCTACTAAATAAGCTAACACAATCACCCCCTTAAAAGATAAGCTGAAAAACAAATTAGGCCCTAAAAAGGAAGATACAATGACTTTGAAACAACAACAACAGCAAGAAGAAGAAGAATCAGAGTCTATGAAATCAGTATCATATATAGTAATAATCTACTCCTATATTGAAATTATTTTTATACCCAAACACCCCCATAAACAAATAAAGCAAAGACACGGGATTTAAGAGGAAGCATATTCAAATCTTGTTAAAAAAACAAGAAGCAAACAAAACCCCCAAAAGATATGAGAAAGACAGTTACTAGAAAAGAAACAAACCCTATAATTTGAGTTTTCAACTCATAAAACATCCCAAGAAATCAACATTTTGACACTATTTCTTATAAAACATCCCAAGAAATCAATATTTTGGCACTTTTTCTTATAAAACTTTTTTCAGATCTTTGTTATAAAAAGAAAAACTAAAAACCCCATAGCATATTGTGTATCAAAAATCATCTTCAAATGATATTGCAAGTAATATTCTTGTTTACCTTATCAAAGTTTCCATCATGATTAACCTTTTACACAACTTTAGTTCATGGCACATTTATACAAGCAAGAAAGAAAGAACTCTGACACCTCCTTTTTTTAACTCATAAAATACTAGGTAGTAGACTAGTTTTTTCAATCCAAAGTTAACCAACTTTTTACTGTGACTTTTTTTCACTTTACATTTAGAAAAACTCACTCACCTATTTTCAAGTGTCACACAGTAAAAAAAAAAAAAAAAAAAAAAAAACCCTACAAAATCATGTTAACAACCTACAAAATCATGTTAACAATTTAATGACCGATAAACAGTTATAAAATAACTTATATATACAAGATTCACATGCTCTTAGGGATGAATTAGCTAAGGAACACACATATATATTGGACTTAATAAGCGTTTGTAAATTTGGAAAAGCTCATAAGCCTATTTGTTTCGGCTTACAAGCTTATCAAGTTGAGCTTATGACTTAAACATGCCATAAGTTAACTTAATAAGCTTGTATGCCGAGAAAAGTGGGCTTAAGAGCTATTTAAAAGTTACATAAGCTCGATCGTAAGCCTACTAAATAAGCTAACACAAACACCTCCTATATAAATAAGGTTTTTCATACAGTAGCATCTTTGAATACACACATTAAGCCTAATGAAAATCAATACAGCAAGACAAAGATTCATAGTCTACTCCTATATTGAAACTAATTTTATACCCAAACACCTCCATAACTAAGTGATAACTTCTCTCATTTTCTTTTTTCATTCTGATAAGTGATAACTACACTATTGATTCCAAGACTTTTAGTTGTTTACTTCAAAACCACAAAAATCCTTTGAATAGTAATAAAATTAATCACTCACGCAGTAACTCATATCTGACCACAAGTCCTTAAAATTTCTCATTGACTTTTAATAAAACTATACCAGCAATCTTAACCACTTTTTTAAAATATAGCAATCAAACAAATTTATGATAATGACAGCAACAAAACCTATAAGTTGCATTTTAATTCATTAATTTAGTAAAGTAGATATCATACCCAAACACCCTCTAAACAAATATTCTACAAGAAGAATCACATATATGGAATAAATATATTCTTTATAACCAAACACCCCCTTAACAAATGTAGTAAAGAGACAAGGATTTTTTATGAAGAATGATCAGATTTTGTAAGAAAACAAAACTCCCCTGAATACTGATAACGACATAAACAACCCGTAAATTTTTTTGATTTGACTCGCAAATTTAGTTTAGAAAAGTAAACATTATCCAAAATCACAAATATATAAAAATAATCTTGATTTCTCTGCATTCACATAGCTTCATAACTGAGTGATAACTTCTCTCATTTCTCTGCAGTCTGCACTATCGTTTTCAAGACTTTTAGAGAGTAGTTGTTTATTACAAAACCACAAAAATCCTTTGAATAGTAACAGAAATAACTCACTCACACAGTAACTCATATATGACCACAAGTCCTTCAAATTTCTCATTGACTTTTAATAAAACTATACTAGCAATTATAACCACTATTAGTTGTTTTTCACTCAAAAGGAACACAACATGTTTCAATAAAAATAAAACTCACTCACGCTAAATCATGTCTCACCATAAGTCCTTAGAATAAATAACAAAGAATCTTGACTTTTCCAAAATTTGCTTTTCTTTTTCATCAAACATATTACTAAAGGGGTTAACTAAACCAGTTATTTAAGCACCTTTAGCCTTTTTATTTTTAACTAATGACTCACCAGTGGACGGTTTGGCTGTCTCTGTATCAGTTGTAGGTTTGTTCTTCCCTTTTTTACCTGTTAAAAACAACAAACAAAGTGGCAAGTGTTAAAATATAGTGAAACCTAACAAAAACATTTCTCAAATACAAATGTTATTGATAATTGGCAATATGAATAAGAGCACAAATAAAAGTAATTGTTTGGCATTGCATTTTGTTTTGATGTACTACTGGTTCTAAATTAATGCTGTGGTGTGTTTTCCAAATTCCGATTTTTTATTTTTAGTAATTTTTTTTTTTTTTTTTTTTTTGAAGAATCACATGTAAACTGACACCCCCCATATGAATAACATATATGGAAAATGATCTTTTCACAAGAAGATAAATCATATACTCCTAAGAGTGAATTAACCATGGAGCGCAAACTTATACCCAAACACCCCCTAGGCAAGAAATCACCTAGTGAAACAAAAACAAAGTTATCAGTTAAAGACACAGTAGGAGTTATTGTCATGAATTATAAAATGGTTTAGGGGGTGTTTGGCTGGCTACGCTTATACAATCTCAAAAAGCCTCATTTTCTTCCTCAAATAGTTATATGCCCCATAGAAATAAAATAAGTGGTTTAATAGCTTTTTTCAAAACACAATAAGCCTTTTAAAATAGAGATAGAATGATAATTTATACAAGAATAAAAATCATAGTCTATTCCTATCCAATTATATCATAGATTATTGGGCGTACGAGCTTATGTAACTTTTGAAAAGCTCATAAGCCTACCTTTTTCGACTTATAAGCTAATCAAATTGAGCTTACGACCTTAAAAAAGCCATGAGCTCAACTAAAATAAGCTTATAAGCCGAGAAAAGTAGGCTTATGAGTGTTTCAAAAGTTACATTAGCTCATAAGCCTACTAAATAAGCTAACACAATCACCCCCATAAAAGATAAGCTGAAAAACAAATTAGGCCCTAAAAAGGAAGATACAATGACTTTGAAACAACAACAACAGCAACAAGAAGAAGAATCAGAGTCTAATATTATGAAATCAGTATCATATATAGTAATAATCTACTCCTATATTGAAATTATTTCTATACCCAAACACCCCCATAAACAAATAAAGCAAAGACACTCGGGATTTAAGAGGAAGCATATTGAAATCTTGTTAAAAAAACAACAAGCAAACAAAACCCCCAAAAACTATGAGAAAGACAGTTGGAAAAAAGGAAACAAACCCTATAATTTGAGTTTTCCACTCATAAAACATCCCAAGAAATCAACATTTTGACACTTTTTCTTAGAAAACTTTTTTCAGATCTTTGTTATAAAAAAGAAAAGGGACTAAAAACCCCTCTTCAATAACATATTGTGTATCAAAAATCATCTTCAAAAGATATTGCAAGTATAAAAGATTATAATATTCTTGTTTACCTTATCAAAGTTTCCATCATGATTAACCTTTTAAACAACTTTAGTTCATGGCACATTTATACAAGCAAGAAAGAAAGAACTCTGACACCTTTTTTTTAACTCATAAAATACTATGTAGTAGACTAGTTTTTTCAATCCAAAGTTAACCAACTTTTTACTGTGCCTTTTTTTCACTTTACATTTAGAAAAACTCACTCGCCTATTTTCAAGTGTCACACAGTTAAAAAAAAATGTTAACAACCTACGGTAGATGAGAGATAAAATACTCTTATCTTTCTATTTGTTACACAGTAAAACATCACTTAACAATCACTTTAACACAGTAAAGCACTTTTACCCATTTTTTACATATATTGATTTCAAGACATATTTTATAAAACTAAAAAATTCACTCACAATTGACCATAAGTCCTTCAAATAGTATTTAAAACACTTGACTCTTTTTTTTCTTATTAACTTATGTTGGGTCTTAAACTTTTTAGTATTTATAAAACTTTAACCACTTTTAGTTGTTTTTTAATACACAACAACACAATATATTTTATAAAACTAAAAAACGAAATAAACCCTAAAATTTGAGGTTTCCACTTATGAAACTTTTTTATAAAACTTTTTTCAGATCTGTGTTATGAAAAACTCCAAAAACCCTCAAAATATATTGTGTTTCCAAAATCATCACCTAAAGATAAAAGTTAATCAATATCCTTGTTTACCTTCTCAAAGTTTCCATTATGAAACAACTTCACTTCATGGCACATTTATGCAACCAAGAATGAAAGAAACTCTGACACCTCTTTTTAACTCGTAAAATACTAGGTAGTAGAATAGTAAGTAGTTTTTTCAAACGAAAACTTTTTACTGTGGCCTTTTTCACACCCCACACAAATATATATCATACGTTATTTTAGATTTGTTAAAGTTAATGACTATTGTATTTTTCAAGTTTGACACACTAAAAGAAACCCATGTTTTTCAAAACCACTTTTAGCTTCTATTTTTTTTACTAAAAACCACACATATATTTCAAGAACTACCTTTTTTGTCTTTCTTGTCACCTCTTCTTCCACTTAGCTCTGTCAAAAACAACAAAGATACAAAACATATTAGCTAAGTTTTATACAAAAATATACAAGATACTTCAACAAAAAACTCAGATCTGGACTTTTCATTACCTTTTTTTCCTAAAAAACTATCAAGTTGTTTTTTATACAAGCTCATAAAAAATAAAAAAACTTACACTAGTTTTTAGAACAATATAAGCTCATAAAAAAAAACAAAAAAAACAAAAAACAAAAAAAAAAAAAAAAAAAAAAAAACAAAAAAAAAACAAAAAAACAAAAAAAAAAAAAAAAAAAAACAAAACAAAAACAAAAACAAACACGAAGAAGCCTACACTAGTTTTTTAGAACAATATTAGCTGATTTTTTAAAGCACTTTTAGCTAAATATTTTTATTCAAAAACACACATGCATATAAAATGATATCAAAAAATGCATGTTTTATCACAATAAAAATACAAGTTGTATGTAACAAATGACTAACCTCTTTCTGCAAGCAACCTGTATGGTTGTGGGGGAGCTTGAACTTTCAAAGTACTAGCATGTTTCACTAGCCTATGAAGGGTGTTCCTCATCATCATCATCATTTTTTGAAGTTAGGAGAGAAAGAAAGAAAAGAATAAGCTAGCTTAGGGTTTGTTTTCTTGTAATGTGGTGGTGAATGGGTGTAGTGTTGTTTCACTAGTACTATATATAAATATAAAGTGGGAGTGTAGGAGATAATGTCGTGGTCATGGCACAAGTTTCTTTTTCTTTCTTTTTTTTTCCTCAGCATAGCATACAGACACACATGTTGCAGTCAAGCATGCACCTCTAATTTTGCCATTTTGGGTATATTGTAATAGTGTCTTATTTTGCTTTCTTATTATTCATTCACTCATTCATTTTTTTGCTTTCTTAACATATAGTTGGTTTGCAATGTTGTGATTAGCTAGTGGCATACGGGTGACCCCCGCCATGGTCGTGAACATCGCGCGTGGCATAAGTTGAGAAACAAAGGTTTTCTTGGTTTAAGTTTACGTCACTAGTTCTTAACGGATAAAAGTGTTAGTAGCGGGGAAGTGACGTGACGTTGATTAGAAAAGCTTGAATACTTGTTAACATCCCCAAATGGTATTAGCCAAAGTTAACGCCGGCCTGTACTAATGGTCTCTAACCACCCGTCTTATATCGATATGAGATAAAACATCTGATCCTCAAAAGCTTACAGTGATTAGCTATTAGTAATATTTTTCACAATAATGTTTAGTTTTTTTTTGAAAGGCTAACTTCATTAACAGAAACAACGGATTATCTCCAAGCCGGAGATAACCACAAACCAATACATCAAGTTACATCAAAGACACACCATTTTTTCCAATCTATCTTAACCTTTTTTGATCTACTATTCAACCATAAATAACTAATAGCCTTCACTTCCGCAATCGTTTTGGACACGTTAGCCTTTCCTTGCTTGAAAATGATCTCGTTCCGGTTCGCCCATATCTTCCAACACATGATGACAAGAATGCCGTAAATGATCTCTTTCCGGGAACTAGACATTAGCAATAACTGAACACTTTGAAGAATGTCTTTGACAGAGAACATGATCATCGGGGGAAGCTTCAACCACGTACCCAACCCGCTCCATAACCCATTCGAATGCAGACAACCTGTGAAAATGTGATCTGTACTCTCGGGAACCTCTCCGCAAAAACTACACAACCCATCTCCAATATTGATATTCCGACGAATCAAGTTAGAAGCCGTGGGAATTCTATCTAAGCTCGTCCTCCACATAAATACGTTGCATTTACTAGGGATCCACTTACACCATTTATAAACGTCACCATTAGGGTTACCTTGATCGTTGCGAAGCCACTTCCTCGTTTCCTTGACCGTGTACGTGATAATAGAACCAGAATTCCATCTCCACGAATCACGACGATGTTGCAGCCGGACAGTCGTGACTAAACTGAAGCACTCGATCAGTTCCCGTGTCTCATCATCCGATGATGGATATCGCTTCCACTCCCATTGCACTAAACCAGCATCATTATCATTTCCAATGCGTTCGACCACCTTACACCACTTGTTTCTTTCAAGACGGAATAGATTAGGGAATAGATCTCGCAAAGGCATATCGCTAATCCATGAATCCAACCAGAAACGAATATCCGTCCCGTCACCAAGCATCCCACGAATCATATTTATGAACCGCGTCCCTTGAACTTGAGTCGCATAGGCAGCTTTAACGATCTTGCTCCACGGCCCACTAGATTGTTTATTCCAAGGAACCATATCCCACCGACGATTAGAAACGTGAATAGCCTCAATAACTTGTTTCCACATCGCATTATCCTCAACTTTGTAGCGCCAAATCCACTTGAACAACATCGAGTAGTTGCATTCCAAAAGCCTACTCAAACCCAATCCACCCGAGTCTTTAGATTTCACTACATTATCCCAAGCCACCCAGTGTATTTTTCCGATTTCGTCCGTCCCACCCCATAAAAACCGTCTAATGAGGCCTTCAAGCTTGTTTATGACCATAAAAACAATAATGTTTAGTTAAACAACTATATGTCTTTTTTTCTCTAAATCTGCCAAGAGTACTTACTACACACTCTTAAAGGTCATCAAACTGTAACAACAATGCAAAATGTTGATCAACTTACACGTAAATAAGTTATTCATTGTTTTTAAATTTATTGGTCATTCATTGGGAAACCACATATCAAAAGCTCTGTGAGAGGTATAGCTTATATCATTGAAATGGAAGTTTATAATACGTAGCATTAAAAAGCTATTGACAATCCCACAAAGAATCATATCTTTTGTTTTATATACAGTATATTTTTTTACTATCGCGCCAAAAAGTTGATCCTCACACTCTAATAGATAGTTCAAATTAACATATATTAACACATATCAAACTCACACTTTTGAGAAGGATAAAGAATTTCACTTGTTCAATCATAAGTTGTAATTTTTTGTTATACAAAATCCTTTTTTACTAAAGGGTTAATGGTCTGAAAAATACATCAACTTGCCACGTTTTACTATTGTGACAATAAACTCTTAATTTTCCTATTAAAACAAAAAACTTTCTTAATGACCCTTATTATAACCAAAAAAGTTTCTTAATGACCCTTATTGTAACCAAATTTCTTAATGACCCTTATTAAAACAAAAAATCCGCAAAATCACGTTTCTTAAGCATGATAAGGGGATGAGAGCTTAAAAATAAGCTCGTAGACACAAGTTCTTGCCACGTTTTACAGCCCGTAGACACAAGTTCAGATAAATTGGTTTACATGAACTCGAATAAAAAATCCGCAAAATAAAAAATCCGCAAAATCACGTTTCTTAATGACCCTTATTTTATCAACTGCTATCATTTTACTTATCATTGTCATTTTAAATTTACATGTAATTTCCAATTTCAGTTAAATGCAATTTTATTTTGTTTATGCAATTTTCCTGCTACATTCTTAGTTTTTTTTTTTGTCTGTCTCAAATCCTTGTTACTCTTCTGATTAAATTGTTGTTATAAACCTGTATAAGTTCTTGTGAGCTTTTGTTTCAGTTTGCAAATCAGTTTTTACAAGTTACAAAGCCTAAACTTAATTTTCAAAATTCAGTTTTGCCTCAAAAAGGGTGTTTGGAACAGTTTGTTTGTGGGTCAAAATTCAGTTCTTGACCCATGTTTGGGTCAAAATAAGTTAGCTTACTCTCAAATCAGTTTAATATTTAGTTTCATAATCTCTTATAACAGTTTTAGATACACAATTACTTATTGAAAATGTCATGAAAATTTGGCAAGTCTGTCTAACAGACCCAACTGTCACGTTTTGAGCTTAAATTTAGATAGGTTATAATTAGATTTAGGAGTTAATTTTTAGTTTACAATAAGTTAGATGTATGAACATGATCTTTTTGAGCTTAATATCACTACCACATTTACCAGTTTCCCCATCGTCGTTTTCCCCGGCGACAATTGTCGCTGGGGAATCCTCACTAAACGACAAAAATATATCCTACGTGGCACGAAGTCTCGTAGAAAAGTCAGCTAAATTATCGCTTACTTTTCCCCGGCGACATGTCGCCGGGGATTCAACGGTTATATTTTGACCGAATATTTCATGGTAAAACGTGGCGGGAATTTTTCCCGCTTACTTTTCCCCGGCGACATGTCGTCGGGGATTCATTTGTTTATTTAAAAATTCGTAATTAGTGTTAATCTCTCTTAACGTGACGTGGACAATAGTTTCCCCAGCGACATGTCGCCGGGGATTCTCTTTGACTTCGTTGACTTTAACAAAAACATGGCGCCAAGAATTCCCACCAAAAACATGGCGCCAAAACTTCCCACCAAAAAGCTAACAGATCTGTTTTATATATCACAAAAATCTACCAGATCTTATCCTCAAAACCACTCAACCTTGAGATCTTATCCCACCAAAATCTAATAGATCTTATCCTCAAAACCACTCAACCTCATAACCTCTTATCTTCACACAAATTTCAAAACCTGAGATGGAGCAATTTAATCCTTTTATGTGTTCTTGTGGAGCAGGAAATATAAAATTAAGAACATCACATAGAGAATATTCATCTGGACGACAATATTATTCATGTCCTCTGTCAAAGGTGAACAATCATACATTTCTTATTTATGTAAATATACAAATAATTGGGTTGTAAGCTCTTATAATTTTCTTATTATGTAACAGCCCAGAAAAGATAATGGATGCGGATATTTTATGTGGAAGGATGTATTTGACGAGTACTTAAGAACAATCTCTGCACCAACAGAGTACTCGAGCTGCCATGAAAAAGATCTTAGGATAAGGTTGCTGGAAACACAAAAACATGTGCTAGAGACAAAAGTAAGGTTGCTGGAGGCCAAAATTGAAATG